>PQXL01000142.1:0-78747 GCA_004916875.1 Botrytis galanthina
TATTTTATTTAATATATTTTATTTAATAAAGATTGGCAGGATTTTAAATTTTAAATATAGATATATAATTATATTTATTATTATCTTCCCCAATAAAAGGAAAATAAAGTTTAAAGAGGGATTCTTTTTTGTATATAGATTAAAAGTGGGTATAAAAGGGATTACCTATCCCATTACTTCTTTTAGATTAATTCAACTCATTTCCCACCAATCTGAGCCTAGTCTTCTGTGGTCCCACCGTCAAAGACCAGACCCACATCTGAAAATAGAAACAAAACCAGCACGGGACATCGCCGGGCACTTGCTCAGTCCTTTTAACATTGAGCCTCCCAACACTATATTATCTCTGCAAATCAAGCGTATCGACAACCCTCAGTTAATCATTACCAGAACTACGGAGTATTGCCGGACCGAATGTGATCACAGCATCTCGGTGGGATATTTTCCGGGCGTTGTAGGCAATCCAGTAAGGTATTATGGGGGTGCCAAGCTGCTACAGTGCTACGTCAGGCTTCCGAATTCCAGTGCGGATCATACATAGTTCGTAAGAGTTGAGAACTAGGATAAAGAACGACGGGAGTGGAGAAAACGATTAAGTATTATGGGACAAACTGGATTGCATGACTAGAAGCTAGTACGTGACATTGTGAATCATTTGTGATGAGATGAATTAGTCCGAATTTAAGGATTGGCGCCAGTCAAAAACATTACAGAGAATGTTTGAGTTGTGAAGAAGTACCTGGTAGGTTCGTGGTCATCATCTCAAGTTCCCCCTGTACATCAGTATTTCTAGGTGTCAAAGATTCTCATCTTCTGGATCCGCAATAGTCTTTCGGCTGCCTGCCGCATAGACCCTGAAATTGGCCGCTGGCGTGCCTTTGAGGCAGCACGATGAGGAACATACAATTGTATCACGAGTCGCATCGGGATCATATCTTTAGAAACGAACAAGTCCAAGCTGTGGTACAATTGGCCATTGCCGTGGTACCCCCGAATTGAGGAGACGGCCCAACAGTAATAAGCGAGCCCCTTCATCCTGAATGTCATTACAATATAGTTCACTTGGCATGTTGATTAGGTTGAACAGATGAACTTTGAATTTGTAAAGTTGATGTAACAAGTATGGCAATGATTTTCAGAAAAATTTCTATTTGATTGAGATCAATCAAATGTATTCAACAAACGGTAATCCAGTTTGCTCTTGAATAATCTCCAAAGCCTGGATGACCTTCTCATCTTCAAATCTATAGATTAAAATGTATTAGCCAGAATTCTTCACAATTGAAATAGCAACTAACCGTCTTCCTATCAACTGCAAGCTGATAGGTGCGTCTTTATAACCTTCAGCCCCATGCTGTTCCCATAGATCCCAATTGTATTTGTCCTTTTCGTTTCTTGGAGTGTACGTCTCTCCAGTACTATCCTTTTCCAAATCAACCTTGTCAACTGGAAAGACCAAAGCAGGATAATCTAACAGATTCCACTGAGAAGTGTAGCCCCACCATTTACTGGTGTCTAGTTTTGGTGCACTCCCTGGTACAACTGGAGACAGTATAACGTCCACCATCCCTTCAAGCTCACCATTTGCACCTTTCGAAGTCGCTGTTTCATTCCAAATATTTGCATACTCAGTGCGATACATATCCCGTTGAACTTGAGAATTCCACATTGATGCGATGCTATGAGATTGTAGATGCTTATTTTGAGTAATGATGTGCTCAGTGAGGGGTCGAAGGGGCTCCCCAGATTCCTTGAGCGCATCGAGTTCCTGTGATCCACCGTCGGAGAAATATAAATTGGCCTAAATCAAATTAGCTGTGATGGCATTTCGGATGACATTACTCTTACAATTATCTCCCAAGCTAGATCATGCTTATACGGCTTCCACTCGACCACTTCTATATTTGAATTCGTCTTAAGCTTGTTCACGACTTGTTTTAAGGCTCTTGTGACTGGGGGATGTGGTTTAACAACCCCATCATCCCATAAAATCGCAACTTTTATTTTTTGGCCCGGAAAGAAATCCTCTTCTCGCCAAGGAAAGGGCAAAAGAGATGGTTCTTTGTACCATGGTTTTGCATCAATGAGTGCTTTCATGAAGACTTTACAGCCATCTAAGCTTGTTGATAATGGTCCGATCGTGGGAACGATGTGCTCGGCACCAGCCATAGTTGCAGTCCATCCATCTACTGGTAAGCGACGAGCTGTTGGCTTCATGCCATATACACCTACGCGCAAGTAAGCATATTTCGTTTCAATTTACTCGCTTTAATTTACCATTATTTGCTGCCGGTGAACGGATTGAGCCACCAATATCAGTACCGATACCAAGACACGAACCCCTAAATCCAACTAACGCCCCTTCACCACCTGAAGAGCCACCACAAGTCAAAGTGGTATTGAATGGGTTTACAGTCACTCTAAGAAACAAATTAGCAGTGTCAATGTAGGTTGCTTGTCAAATTTACCCATATATGTTATTACTTGTCTCTAAATGCATCAAAGTTTGAGGTTGTGTAGTCCTAGCGTATAGTGTAGCACCTGCATTCAACAGAATTTCTAAAATATGGGAATCAACTGGACTTGTTTTGCCAACCCAGGCAACGAAGCCTGCATTATGGTCCAGGTCTTTGATGCCAATATGTTCTTTTACGCTTATCGGTACACCGTGAAGAGGACCGATAGTCTTTCCATTCGTTTTCAAATATTCGTCGAGGTATTTTGCACGAGAAAGTGCTCGCTCGGGAAGTAATTCGGTGATGCAATTAGTCTGACTTTTGATTAGTCTGAAGCAAATGTGTCTGCTAAGATGAACATACCACTTTTTGGGCCAACCCAGCTCTTCTCAAGAAGGCTTTCGCAACCTCGGTTGCACTTAACTCTCCTTTTGCAAGTTTAGCCACTAGACTTTCGACGGTAGCTTCTGTAATTTTAACCTCCTCGGATGTAAGTATTTTTCTCGCAACTGATAATGTATTTAATGGAATATCCGAGACATCTGGGATAGGTGGCTCGATAGCTGCGATAGTCTCATCTCGATATCTCTGTCTATCTTTGGCGACCTCTTGCCAAGATGCACCGGATGCTGTTGTTATTGTTGCAGGTGCCATGCTAACGATCAATAACAGTTTGAACAATAACGAAGAAGTAGAGTGAATCCAGGGAGGTATGGTCTGTACAGACTATTTAAACGGAAATTGGTACACAAACCTAGTGTATGTCGTACATGTTTTCAATAAGAGTTTACCTTGACATTATCAGTGGATATGATAAGGAAAGAGAAGCTTCAAATGATAAATGTGTTATCACACATCCTCGGACAACGGCGGGGTAGATACTAGACTAGATAGTAAGGAGCTCGTAGGTGGGTAGTTGACAGTGCCATTCCCAACTTGGAAAGTCCTCGCGATGTGTTGGAGGTGGAAATTGGCAAAACATGTTGAAGGTTTGAGATTGTAAATAATTGTATTCTAATCTATTAGAAACAATCTTTCGGGAGCCGCTTCTTTCAAACCGTTATCCTATTTCCAAATCTTATTCAAACTGTAGATTTCAAACTCCAAACTCCAAGCTCCCATTTCCGTTTCCATAAGCCGGGTATAATTCCACTATTGTCCTCCCTTAGTTCTGAACTGTACGATCGTCGGCATTCGATTGGGCCGTCTTAGAATGGGTGACCCCAATTGAATGCAAAACCAACAGCAATAATTGTTAAAGTAATCAAAATCATGCTAACCAGCCATTTGCAGACATCCTCGGCATGGCTTATATCTGGATCTATCTCTTCGTTCAATATCTCTAATTCTCTCTGTGTTTGTATATATAAAGCCTCGTAAGATGGTGGAGGAGGTTGGTTTGGATCTATCGTAATAATGAAGGGGTCATCTTGGTAAGGTTCTTGATGCTGAAGTGGTATGTCGTGTGTATGGTCCGGCGACGATAATTCATATTCGGGAGGCCTCATTTGAGCTAATCGACGTACTCTGCTGACCAAATAGTCATGCATTGGCTCGTATCCAGGAGGCTCGTTCATATCGATATAGTTCGCTCCCATTGCCTCCATGACCTCCACACCTTCATCATCTGCTGGATCATCATGGTAGGGCTCGATAGGTACTGCATCTTCTTCGGGCAATGGTGGTAACGACTGTGTAAGTCGTGCTCGAGAAATCGAAGTTGATGGGTGATGGTTGGACATGTCGAATATCACAATATCTTGGTATAAGTCGTGCCCGATTCGCAGATCCTCAGACCCTTTCACGACTGTCGCCCGAATTCCCTGTCGAATATCCAAACACAGCAGTGGGTTAAAGAAAAGGTAACCACATGAAAAGTTAGATGGGCATGGCAGCCTGTTATGATTTTACTACGCCGCTATGTTCACGATGATTTTAGTGGCTATGAGTTATCCCCTGCACTGTAAGACCCGCCAAGCTTCCCTATAGCCTTGAGACCCCTGATGCTCTAACACAAGGCATATTTGCAACCACAACTCTGAAAATTGGTGTTTCATAATGTTCTACAAACGAACAACATCAATGCCAATGGTGTCGCCAGTGTTGCACCTATTGTGTTCGGATAAATTGGGTTGATTCGAATTTGAGTCAATACTTTTAAGCTCGAAATACCGTCAAGTTTTCACTTCACAATATCCTCCCATTTACTTCCAGAAGCATGCATAATTCTCTTTACCATTCATTCGTTCTTGACCCTGGCTGTTAGAATCCTACTGTACCCCTATGACAGCAAGTGCTTCTCCACCCAATTATGAGTTGTAAATGCATGGCATGATGTTTTGAAGCTAAACTCACATTTTTTAAAGCCTTGCTTATGACCAAAGGATTGTTAATAATCATCCAACCAGTAATTGGAAGGTTATTGTTGTTCGCCAGATGATGACCTGTGGTAGTTCCGTCGAGTCACGACAAAACAATGTTTCAAGAACAAAGAGATTGCCCAATCGATTCTAAAGTTCTTTGTGTATTCATTCATCGATCTAGTTGTTACTGGATTATTATATAACTATGATAGAAATCAAGAACAATCCCAATTTTTCGAGTACATATGCCTCGATGAATCTCCATCTTTCTTATCATCACCAACCACACTCCTGATACCAACCTCAATCTCAAGATGCTTCCTGAACACATTGCTATCGTTGCCTTCTGCATGATCGTTCTTGTCGCCATGCTCGCATGGGCTTTCTTCTGGCCTCACAAACATCACAGATACGGCATGAATGACTCTAGAAAAGCGGCAAAGAAACGCTCGCGTACCGCTGGCCGGTCACACCACGACGTCGAGATGCATCCAAGAAATTGGAATAAGGCTGAGAATTATTCCAGGAATGGAAAGACAAGAAAAATGCCTGTGCATGACGAATCTGAGAAGTACGAGACTTGGGTATGATTGTGCTACGGCATAACTGGAGAAACTTGAGACGACATCTTGCATTCTACAAGCGAACTCTCAGTCAAATATGACAAATTTATATATTTTTTTGTCAGAGAAAAAAACAATCAATCGAGACTTCACTACAAAATTTACCTTTATTTATCATCTACGCCTATTTATCCTTATTGAAGTATGACCCAAAACCTGACAACTGCGAACTTTCCCCCTTGAACCATTCACTGAATCATGCACTTTTCGAGGAACTAAAAGCACCATTCCTGTATAATCACATACTAGAATAGATTTTTGGTATTTTTCAAAGAAATTAAAACTAAACCTATTTTTTAAGAGACGAGAATCAGTGACTTTAGCCCATCACCACTCGATCGAAAAAACGTCGCCTTGCCAAAAGAAGCTTGTTTTGGCCACTCATCCACGATGTGACATGTGCATGTGGTACAAATATACTTATATAATGGACGAATTAAGCTGTATAACAAACTTTAAGTGGAGGTTCATTCAATTCATTCGTTCATTACAGGTCTGTCCCAGATTAATTTGTAAGATATAGGATGGAGTCATGATATGGTGAAACACTGTCATCGTGATAGCTGTCAAAGGGAACATATGTAGGTAAGAGCAGAACTGAGCATAGATTCGATTTTGACATAAGACATGTTGTGAGACATTTTCTGTAGATCGAGCGAGGTTTATAATCTTGCCATTCTTCATGTTTTAAAGGCTGTCTAGACCACAAAAGAACAAAAAAAAGACGTTGTAAGCATTGTTTCCTTCAAATTCGTTACCAGACACATGGAAAGCAAGATGCCTATAAAACGATGGTACTAGCGGGACATGTCTTATTAAGTACACTCAAACGATTAAGATTACTGGCTAATTTTTCTTTTCATTTTCTTGGACTGCTACATTATCATGTTATCATTATCACTCAATTATCATCATTCATTGATCGTATAGATTTATTTAAATTTGCAAAAGGAAAAGCTTTATTTTTTTGTCCTCCTCCGAGGAGTACCACTACCACATTGAAAAACACCCTCTTAAGGAAAATGCGAGGTCAAGGAAGGCTCATGTCATAATCATCGATGTCAAACTCCTCTTCAGAACTAGAGTCATCGACGACTTCAGGAGGGGCAACGACTCGCCCATTGTTAGCCGCACGATCCGCACTCCGCTCGTGTAACTCATGAAGAAAGCCGCGATACTGAGCAATCTGGAATTCTCTCCCCATCATGATCTCCCGACGAGAAACCATCCACGCGCGTCTAGCTTGTGGTAGTTCATCATTTGGAGCGTCTCTTGCGCCGGGAAATTCTCCAGGAACCTGTTGAGGAAGTCGTCGCTCGGCGGCACGTTCTCTCCAATCCGCGTTCACCCTCTCCAAAAACTCATTACGGTTACCGCGAAGTCGATGCATAGTCTGTGATCTTAGGAAAGTCTCAATGAGCTCACCTGGGCGAATTGGAATCGCATTGAAGATAAGAAATATAGGCAGGAGGACCACGGAGATGAAACATGCATAGATGAGGGCGACTAATAGGCAAATGGCTTGAGTTAGTATTCTCGGCATGATGGTTTCGGAGTTTATTTGTCGAGCTTGGGGTTTTTGTGTTAGTGGATCTGTTTGTAATATTTCACTTGGTTCTTTGAGGAATCTAGGAATGTTACAGGCAGAAGTGGTTTGAGGAAGGAATATGAATTTGGAACGGGGGATGGGATGCTTTTTATACATCTCTAGGAGCTGATAACAGATATGTTCTGGATATGTTCGGGAGTACTTCAGGAACAAATTCGAGTGTGTCAAATATGTAGCTAGGGCAATACACGCATTGTATGTTAGAGGAGAACAGCAAAGAAACAATGATTACCTCGCTGTAATCATCGCAAACACATATTACACTTTCACTAGTTCTGTGCACATAACATCTTATTTTATTGTGTACTTAATAGTGGTAAGAGCATTATTTCTCGCTAGACATATATCCGAAGCAATAATTCTATTAGTAATCATAAATTTTAGATCACCATCTTCATCACCATCACTAGCTTCACAAAGCAAGAGTCATACACTTGATCATCCTTTACGCTGAAGCGATATAACTATGAAATGCGTTCACTCCTTGTGTTATCCACTTTCCATACAATTTTGGAATAAGGATTTAAGACAGAATACATTTTAAAACGAAAACGAAAATCTCATCTAATTTTTCATTCTTAGATCTCGATTCTTCTTCTTGCACAAGACCTCGCATATGTTTCAATCCAACCATCTTCTCGTTTTTGAAAATATATATTATTCCTTTCTGTTTTCTCCCGCTGACACATATACCACTAGGAACTTCATAAGTTCATTACAGCAGCAAATAAGCGATATCTTGACGAACAACATCCTTCAAATCCCTGGTCTCGAGCCTTCTTGAACTCACAGAGGACTTCATAGTAATATTTCTGAGTCTACCCACAGAATCATATCTATGATGAATTGCAAGGTCCTACACATGAGTCTTTAGAACTTGTTTTTAAGTCATCCAAAAAGTGTTCTTTACTTCCCCAAAGAATTCCACATCCCAATTCCTAATTCCTATGATCAACTCTCAAGTAAAAATATTATGAGCCGTAAGGTGATATTATGGCAAGTATGCTCTTTGCCTTTTTTTCAAAAAGGTGTATGCCAATTCACTCTTACTATCATCAAGTCTCAAATCCAAAAAGGAGTATGAAGGTGGCATCACGATAGTGAATATTTCCAATCCCAAAAATCCGAGACAGACATCCTCTTCTGCCTTGCTCCATCAAAAATAATGCTCCTCAAATCACGTCATATCTCCCTCAATCATTCAAACCTCACCATCCTATCCCATCCTAAATCTACTCACCCCCACCTCCCGTGGTTGTCTCGGGGTCCTCTCATCAGACCCCGCAGTAATTGGCAATACAAGATTACAGAGAAATATTAACATCAAAAGTACAACAGTCCAGAAGCCGAAAAAGAGTGATATATACCTATGTAGAGGAGGAGCTACTCGCTGAACTACATTTCCACGAATCTCTTGGTATAATAATTGATGTGATGTTTTCTGTTTTCTTCAGGAGTGATCGAAAGGGGAAGGGAAGATATTCGCTTATTTGTAGAATTTGCATTATATTATATCTGTTCAGGGGTTGTTTGAAAGCTTTTGGATTGATGGATAAAGAGGGTTGTTAGGGCTCGCTTAGTGTGTTTCTTTGTATCATACTTTCATTGAGGTGTTGTACGCATTGTCTGCATTGTATTAATCAATTCTTGAGTAACGCGGCATTAGTTGTCCAAATAGGTTGACAATGTACATTGAGTTGAACCTCATTTGTACAAGGCCATTTGGTATGATACTGACGTAATGTCACTGTGATGTATCCTCACTGTGATATATCTTGGAAAATAACAGGTATTCTCATGCTACCCTCCCTACTAATCTTCACCCATCATCTCAGGATACAAGGCAAACGGCTCTGCGAAATCCTACGGGTCATCTTGAATAAAGCTGTGAGCTTGAAAGACGCAGAGCTGCCTGAGTTGCTTACAAAGACGGAGAAATTCATAGAATGCCAGTCAAAGAATGCCACCATGCATGGTCAAAATATCCATAAAGATTACCGTACCGTTATTCCAAATATACGTATCAAAGACTCAAGTCATTAACTCGCCTGATCAACTTCAGCAACTCACATTTAAATTCCCAACCTTTAGATTCTCTTCACAATATCACAACAAGGCACGCTCAATTTTACTTATAAATTTTCAAATGATTTAAATTATTCCAGTACGACTATCAACGCCCCAAGATCGAATGAATCAAAGAAGAATGAAACTCCTACAACCTCTGAAACCTCAACGCCTCAATCCGTCTCTCCAACCGTCCCGCCAGCATATCCAACACGCCTGCCCAGATTTGCGCATAGAAAACGATCCGAGTAAAAACGAGTATGATACCATCATAGAGACCCCAAATGACCGCAGAAACGAGCAAAAACCCAAAGCTAAGCACGAAGCCGTCGGCGAAACCGCCGATCAATGATTCCATGAGGACGGCCGGGTCGAAAGAACGGAGGAGAAGATAATAAAAGAAATACAAAATCGCAAGGATGGAGCCGATGTTGATGCTGATGAGAAACGCTTTGAGGTAGAATTTCATGAGACATCGGACGGGATGATGATTGTGATGATGTGGATGTGGATGTTGATCGTGCTCTTGATCCATGATGAAATCGAGTGATTTGTGTCTTTAGGGTTTGTCTTTTGAAGTTCTTTGAGTTATTTTGGTGGTTGTCAGAGAGTGTTCAAGTACTGGAGAGAAGAAGAAAGAAAAAAAAATGAAGTATCGAGGAGTCATTATATATACGCAATATTTGGGACTGTTTTGATACTATCACAAGATTGTTCTCATATTGTTTCGACATTGTTATATCACCAAGGTATGTATACAGCCTATTCGACTTCTGTTCTGATATTGACTCCTCTAGCATTTGACAAGTACAGTGACGATTCTGGGGAAAACCCCCCTATCCGAGGTTCTATAGCTAAGATGAACCCTTTCTCAAGAAGAGAGTTGAATCGTACAATAGGCTGTTGACCCAAAACAGGCATGTGTTCGAATACATCCAAGGGACCAATGTAATGAGATAGGCGATCAAAGATTTGTAGTTACGAACAACAGACAAGTAAATTTTGGAATCCACGACACAAATCCTCATATATTTCCTCACATTCACCGGGCCAAACTACTAATTCAGCTCTTATCCATCTGCATCAGACAAGACATCCCTCTCCCAAAGACCACAGGAAGGCCATAATCTCGGTATCAAGAGGATTTTCCGTAGGGAACCTCTAGAGTGCCAGTTAAGGGACCATTTACCCGAAGCGTGCTGAACCCAAAGTTGGCCAATAAGAAACTCACGATACATTGATTCTTTAATCCTGCAACTATAAGTTTTCCATGCCTTTCTAAGCTTCAAAGCACTCCAATATTTAACATATAATTTTCATCTAAATCAACTTGGCTAGGCCATTGGGTTTGAACAAAACTAGCAGAATGCTGTTTTCATCGAGGTACCAAAAATGCTGTGGATAGTAAGTGTAAATGTGCCGAAATTTGTTACACGAGACTGATGGCTGTATAGGAGCTATTACTACCACTATACGTGACCATATCTTGCGACATAATCCTCAAATCGTAGTATTCTCAGGATCTCATATCAATGAGAAAGTCAGGTTCATTGATCAAGATGCAGTTCTAGATTAGTCGACGAATGTTGGATCCCTCCGCGTATTTACACATATGAGGCTTACCTGCGACCCGAGAGCCTCTGTTGATGGTCTCCGTTACAGACGTAGCGAGACACGTTTCTAGCCTGTAGAAAGCTGTCCATTGATAGTAGAATAAAATTCATGTAACCGTTGCATATCAAAACGAAGAGATAGATTTTGAAAAGCTCATCAATCAGCCTCTGTCACAGATATCCGAACCCATTGCTTACGCGGAACCGACAATTTTACCGAAAAAAGCATCACGAGCTATCTCACCATCATGGCGTCGGCCTCCTGTGATCTGCTCCCAAGACTCGAAGATATGGACGCATTTCCTCCCTTGCTCAGCAACCATTTCACTTTCAGTATTTTGACTAACTTCTTCGAGGCGATCTTTCCAGAATTGCCATCGTCGCATGTTGAATCCTGAATGCTGCCGCTCTCCACTAGCTTCTATTAGCTGTCCAGCTTTGGTCCACTCTCTATTGTCGTTGGCGGAATCATCTTTGAAGGAAACTTTGTTTCGAGCGCAAAGGCTCAGAATCTTGAAGCTGGCATACCAGAGCCAAGCTAATACTGCGGGTAAAAACTCGGAGAGCGGGATTCTACTGGCATGATCTGCTGTCAAGGCAGCATCGCTTTCAAGGAGCTGTCGTGGTGTCTCAAGAGCCTCTCGAAATAGCATGAGTGCACACAACATCAATTCAGAATCGCAGACACCGAGAGCTGCAAGTCGAGCGGTAAAACCCGCGAGATTCTCGCGCTCAACCATAGTCATTTTCATCATCGATGTGGCCCACGCATCTCGTAGATCTGTCACCAAGAAGGGGAGATCGATCCATATCCGAGCCGAGGTACTGGTGATTGCAGATTCGACTTGAACGTGCTGCTGCTTTCCGGACTGATTCTTGCTGCTCTCTCCTGCTGGCGGCACAACGATCCGAGATATTTCCCCCAATTCGCGCGCGTATATGACTTGATTGACAAGTCGATCGGCTTCCGCATCATTGGCGGGTGTAATTTTGGCGATCTCGATGAAAAGATACCATAGATCGTGAAGGTCAATTTCGAAAACATCAATGAGATGGACTGAATTTATTGAATTTACGTAGCGTTGAGTAATGCTCCGAATGAACATGCGAGCTCGATTCCAGAGCTTAGAGTCATTCTTACGGACAGATTCATCAACAGAGGAGCGAAATCGTTTGGTGCTAAAAGCTGCTCGTCGCTCGACAGTGCTGATAAGCTCGTCAGCCGGTTCCATTTTCTGCTCTCTCTTTCTTTCTTTCTTTCTGTTTTGCAGCTACCTCTACTTATCATACGAACCGCACAGGGATAGTTATATTCGAAATGATAAATTGAATCTAAAATAATAACAAAGAATATGAAAAGAAGGAATAGCAAATAGCAAATAGCAGATTATAAGAGAAGCGAAATAGAGAGAGCAGATCACAAATTCTTCCTTGTTTTGGTTTTTGTTGCCTCATAAATCATGACAACGTCATTATTTGTCTCTCCGCACCCTGCCATATTCCCGAGTTGGAGTTAGGCAGTCGTTATCTCAACCTATCGATTTAAAACCCTTATAAGTTGCCCAAAAGTCGAGTCGTGCAGAGAGGCAGAATGTAACTTGCCACAGACCACATCCAACATATCTCGGCTTAGCGAGTACCCGGGGACAGACGTTAGCAAATAGGTATGTTTCTCTAGAAAAAAGTGAACTTGCACATGAAGAATAAATCATCATGTACCCCGGTGGTTTTGTGAGAATTTATATTGTTAATTAGCCAGTAAAAGCTGCCTTGCATACTATATCATTATTTTCATTTTTCCATATCTCATACACATCGATTAAGTTATTCGATTCTTGAATGCAAACGCCTTGTTTCGCAGGTATATCAGAACCCACACCGCAAAATGCAAAAACATGTCATGCTCGCCTGTAAATAACCTCGATCACACAGAGATAATGCCCCTTCAGAAACCAGTCTGATGCCAATGTCCATGCACTCCAAGTCTCCCATTACACATTCCAGGTCCAAACCAATCAAACAATTCTACCACCATGAAATGAAATGCTAAAAGACCGCCAGATATGCCCCAACTTAATTTTGTTCCGAGCCCCAGTTCAACGGCGGCTATTACGACGAGAGGATACCAGATCCATCGTCTAGCGAGAGAAGAGAGACATGGTTTTGTTATCATGAAAACTTTGAAAAGAAATATCGACACTCTAGCTAATAAAGTAAGGGATTGCTTATTGTGATGAGCCCACGTTGTGCAATAGTGACGGTAAAGAGATATGCGATTCTTGAGAGAGGACACAAGCGTGGTGGGTGGTGGCATTAATAGTGGGGTGGTGATGTGGGGTTTGGTAACAGGAATAGCAGTGCGACTTCGACTGATTTCCAATGCGAGCTGGGAGGTTGGTGTGGGTGAAGATGAACGAGATGATGTCTCGGATGAAGGATCTTCGATATATGCTCTTGAGCGCACTCGCTTCGGTTCTCGTTCGTTAACTGGTGTTGCGGGTGGCATAGGTGAGTCGATTGCTTGAATTCTTCCACGGATTCCCGATGAACTACCATGCCGCACACGGGTTGGATTTTGTAAACCTCTTTCTGTCCTGATTGCTTCCAAGATCTCATTTGCACTTGGTCGATCGTTAGGGTTGACAGCAAGTAATCTCTTGAGAAAGTTGTAGAGCTGATTTGGTAATTCTGGTCGCTCTCGTCGTTCGTCTTGGAATCCAGACCATGTACTAATTTCAGCCCGAAGCAGATCCATGTCTTCAAAGTCTTCCTCGAAGCTGTCTGCGCTCTTGTAGGGAAGTCGTCGGAAACACATGAAATACAGTATCATTCCCAAGCTGAAAATGTCAGATTTCGTAGTGAAATTTCCATATCGACCAAACTGATCTTGCTTCAAAACTTCAGGGGCACAATATGATATTGTGCCTGTAGATCCTGTCGATTTCCTTACAACATTTTCCGCCTGTACTTCTCCAAAGTCGCTTATAAGGCATCTCATGTCACTTCCATCCTGATGTAGCAAGCAATTGCTTGGTTTCAAGTCCCGGTGAATATAATTCGAAGCGTGTAGATGTGCAAGACCTGATGTAATATCCTTGAAGAATGAATAAATTTCCTCAAACTGCAACTTCCGCTGCGATGATCTTAGATCAGGTCGTTCGGCGCCCCCTCTTGATCTTCTTCGCATTTGCTCCTTCAGCTGTTCATTTGTTGTCTGCATATTCGGTGTAGGTCCAGCGATATAACGTAGTAGGTCTCCGGAGTTGCAATATTGCTGAAGAATGTAGGCGCATGGTACTGAGGGACTGAACCGATTCAATTGAACGTCTTCCAGCCAGACATGTCGATACGATACGAGGTTTGGGTGAGAAAGCCCCTGTAAGAGTTGAACTTCAATGAGAACTGTAGAAGTTAGTACAGGAATCGCGAGTAAAGAGAATCATAATACCTTTCTCTAACCATGCATGATCGTCGCCAACTGGTACTCTCTTGCACGCAAATTGACCTGCAGCCCGTCAGCACATCGTTATGTTTATTCTTGGATCTTCATACCTAGAGACACCCCGTCGAGCTCATGGCGGACTAAGAGAACTACTCCCTTTCCTCCACGGCCTAGTTCCTTTTCCTCAATGAAGAACCTCTTGAAGTAGTTTGGGCTGAAAGCTTCCTTCTTTATGGTATGTCCTGTTTCCACTGCCGGAGTACTTGCCACAAATTCTACATGGTCTTCTGTATCATCGACATAGTTCGCAGATGGAGAGGCAGGTTGTACGAGTCTGCGAATCGGACTGGAGGGTGGTTGCTCATTCGGACCACTGTTTGCAGCATGAAGCATGCGAAAGTATTCTGGAGCTATGAAAGCATTTGCACGAGCAGAAGGAGTGGGCTGCTGTCGTTCCGGAGAGGGTGCGCGCAATGGTCGATGACATGTCGGACAATCATTCAAGGCGAGACCGGGAGGGGCACTTCGTAGAACTAATTGTTGAGTATTGGGATCCCTTATAACGATGGCATCATCGTGACGACTATAAGACTAGATATTAGCATGCATGTGCTAGCTAGCTTCCAGCTTCAGATTCAGATTCAGATTCAATCAAATGTTCTGAGCTGAAGAAAAGAGGTATAACCTACAGTACAATCTCTCGACTGTCTCGAGATGAATATGGGACTAAAGACATGGTAGAGAGTTGGCGCCTGTGAAGTTAAGCAATTGACTGATGTTATAAAGCAAGATCTTTTCAATCTTTGATGTCACATTGTTTATTATTTGAGTGAGCAATGCTTTAATAAGATAAGTCCAGTGTGTATACAAGAGGTGTACATGCAGCAATTGCAGTAATGTGAGGATACACAATGTTCAATACAATCGTTATCCAAATCCCAATAAACTTTTTATGTCGCCATGACATGTTCATGTTCGTGTTATCGGGTCGGGACGATCATTCTAGTGACTGCCATTGTTGTCCAGGCGTTTCCCTTTCCCCACATTCTTCACCTCAGCCTCACTAAAATGTCGATTCAATCTTCAATCTTCAATCTTCAATCTTCAATCTTCAATCTTCATTACTTACAACTACATCCAACCATGGCTTTGAAAATTACAAGGCCTTCAAGTGACAGGACCTTCATCAATTACCACAAGCTACGTACGTTGTCACTGAGCATTGGGGCATGCAATGAGATTTTGGATATTCAATCAACTGGCGATGACTTGATGGATGAGTTGGTGACTCTATTTACAAAGTAAAACCCTCAAATTAACAGCAACAGCTGGCACGAGGCGGGTACCTACATCTATCCACCCTGCTTGAATCAAATCTTCCGGATCATTACATTATGATTTACATGTGGGCAGATAGTATGGAAGTTGTCTCAAGGAATGAGCTCCATTATCTCAACCTGTCAATGCTAGACATCATTAAATTTATCCGATATTGATGCTCGGGGTTTGATGCTACTACGACTCAACTACTTTTCCACTGGATCTTCAAACACTGACAACGGATGTGGCATTGTATTGCTTTCGGGGGAGGTCATTAAGAAAACCATGCCGAAGACAATCGGCGAGGATTGTTTCAATGTCTTACTGTACCACATGATCACCTCGACAACATCCATCAAGATTCTCCTACGCCCCATATGAAGTTGGTCACTCTACTTCGACATACGCTGGGCCCAATACCACATCTCGCGCACATGGCAACGGGATTATGTACGGGTCTCGCATGCTTTGTACTGAATTCGGAGGTTAATATGCAGCCTACCGCATTAAGCAAACATGGGATATTCCTTCTCGAAGGCGGAAGCTTGCAGAGAAGATTTTGAGGTGCGGCTAATCATCTCGATGATCACGAGTTTGATCGGAGTAGCAACAAAGAAGATCAATAATTCTCATCTCATGACCATCGAGCAATTTTGCGCCAGACCACTTGTAAAAATTAGTTGATACAAGATGTATTTGGCTTACGAAGAATTACTAACCGTTCAAAGTCACGAAGCCCATTTTGAAACGACGAAGTTCTTTGTTTCCAAAGTTAGATCTGGGTCCTTCCTTACATACTTCGGCTTGTACCTCAACTATTTTGAGGCCACAAACGAGTACATTCGTTGGATAGTATACAGAAGCTCTGATTTTGCCAAGGAGCAAAATCTTCGATAGAACAAAGGGTGAAGTTCACATTGTTCCATTGCGGCTTCTAGAAACTTATCTTTATTGAGAAGAATAATTTTAGTGCTTCCATCTTTTCGATGAAGCGTTACATATAAATTTAAAAGCCAGAGATGACTGAACGGATCTTCAATTACAGGCGGTATGGGTAATGAAAGTTTGATAATCGGCGTGATAATCATTGTTGTTACGGTCATTGGAGGTGCAATTGGCTTTTTCGTATGGTACCAATTACGAAGATCAAGACAGTACAATAGAGAAATACGGGTGAACCCTCTCCAAGAACGCCGTCCGGATGGTCAACGTGGACGGGTACATCAAGAAGATCGCCGCACACAAAATTGGCATCAAGGCAGCCCGGGTTTGGCCGACATTATTGGAAATTCTCTTGACCGTCCTAGGGATAGAACAGAGATTAATGATGGTCGAAGCCTAGCAGATATTGTAATTCCACTACCCAAACGACGTAGAAAGGCATCTGCAGCTCGTTTGGAGAAAGCGAAGAAACGAGACATCGCCGAGGAACCACAAGATGGGCCAAGTACAGCCAATGCTGCAAATCAGTCATCAGATGGCTTACGTATATCTAATACACATGATGATCAGTCTACAGTAGGAGTTGGAGTAAAAGGCAAAGGGAAACCAGCCCCCGAGAAGTTTCAAAGACCAGTCGTCTCTCCTCAGAATATCGATACTCCTCTCATTACAGTCGAATCTTCTCCCAGCTGTTCTCAAGAAGAGGGCAGCCTTAAATCAGAATCTTGACCGATCGAACTAGCAAAGATGGGGGACAGTTAGTTTGCTGATAAATCATGTCGATTTGTAATCTCGGGAAATAACGACTGCGATTTTACCGAACCCTGCAATACAACTGACGTAAAATGTCAGATCCTCCCTAAACATATCGAGCTGCGACTTATTAGATATGGGAAAACATTTGGAGTATGGAAAACGATCAATTCCGAACCTAGTAGATATTAGCAGTGCAGCGAGGAATTATGATATGTTACAAAACGACAGAGAGGGCTGTTTACATAAAGTACATGATATCCTGAGGTGGCAGACTTATTTTTTTTGATACTATTTCCTGTTCTAATCGTCACACAATAGCGAGAGAATAGAAGACAAATCACCTTGCCAAAACATGTCGAAACTTATCGTTATAACCAGTGTCACCGGTGCCCAAGTGCGAATCCCCACAACTCTCAGATGTACGAATGCTAAATAAAGATAGGGATCATCAATTGCCGAGACATTTCTCCGCCTCCCAGAATGGCGAGTTCGAGGCACAACACGCAATCCCGCAAGTGTGACTGCGCAAGCATTAGCAGAAAAAGGAGTCGAAATCGTTCAAGCGGACTTTGATGACAAACCATCACTCTCTTCAGCTTTCCAAGGAGCTACTGTAATTTACTCTAATACCGATTTCTTCGTGCATCTCTTCACAGGAATATCCGCAGGCGTGCCTCCTGGCCGCACAGTCCTCGAACACGCCTATGATCGGGAAGTTGCCCAAGGAATCAACATCGCAGAAGCAGCTGCCTCACCGAGCGTTCTCGAAACATTGGAATATTTCATATATTCCTCTCTGAGCGACGCAACGAAATGGAGTAAAGGCAAATATACCTCGGTATATCATTTTGATTCGAAAGCAGAAACAGTCCGGCAGATTCAATCTCGATTTCCAGATTTGGCGACGAGAATGAGTACTTTGCAAATGGGATATTATGTCACGAATTGGAAAGCTTTTCCACCGATGGCACCGCAGAAACAGGATGATGGGAGTTTTTTGTTTGAGCGACCTTTGAGTCCGGATAGTGTGGTGGACTTTGTCGTAACGCAGAAGGATACTGGAGGCTTTGTTAAAGGGTTGATTGAGATGCCACCGGGGAAAAATCTTATAGGTGTTTCGGAGAGAATGACGTGGAAAGAGTGGACGAAAATTTGGGGGGATGTTTTGGGAGTCAAGGCGGGGTTTAGACAGGTTTCGGAAGACACTTTCTGGAAAGGGGTACCGGATGCCATGAGGGAGTTGCAGGTTGCTTGGGAGTATGTGGATGAGTTTGGTCATGCGGGTGGGGATCCGGAGGGTTTGAAACCGGATGAGGTGAGTTTCTTTTTTACTTTCTTTCTGATTTGGGTTGTGAGAGATGCAGTGCTGATGTTTAGTGTGTAGCTCACGGTCAAGATCCCGGTGACGTCGATGGAGGAGTACATAAAGAGTGAAGATTGGTCAACTGTCTTGAATTCTTAAAGAAGAAATTCTGTTTACTAAATTTCCTTATTTTATTGATCTGTAGTACTCAAGAGATCAAGGGATAAAAAATCATCCATACGGGCAATTTATAATATGATCGATGGGAAATTATCTTCTTTCCCGCTTTGAAAAACTTTCTCTCGCTGATCTCCTTGTTTTTCAACACGCATCCATATTTCCGGAGATTCAAATAATGATGACTCGGGTTGGGACGGTAGTCTTACTTCAGTTTGTAGTATTTTCTGGCTATGTTTGTTGAGTAGCTTGTATTGAACACTCGTATTAGTGATTAGCCAAAGTGCGATAACCTTAAAGCTTCTTGTGATCTCTAGGATTCTTTGTGCTTCGATTATACATTCTTGATGAGTAGGAGTTACCGTTTCGAGCAGTGCTCGCAATGAATAGGACAGGTGATACAGTTGAATTGAACAAACCATAGATCAATCTGGACTCGATATTATAAATTTGTAACTCGTGAGATATTCGGGACGGAGTTTAGCTTAGGAGTTTCAAACGTTGGATGAGTTGAAGGGTGTTAATTCCTAGTAGTAGTAAACTCTTGATCAATTTGTTCTATCTATACCTAGGTAGCTAATACTACACTGGGTATGCGATGCCCTCTGTATATATCTTACCAAATAAAGCAAAGGAGAAAAGTCCTCCCATCCGCCCTGAACACCCTCCAAGTCTGTTGTGATGAGGTCCTGCTCTCACTTACAGCCCATGATACCTATATGTTCGAAAACGATTAGTACTACATTGTCTCGCTTCCATTTTACAAGTTGATAATGTGTAATCTGCCGCTTATCCTCCGAAAGGGTATTCATCCTCATCCCTAAATTTTCGGCCTCGATCTCAGATCTGATGCGGTTTTGGAAGCTGGTTTCAGAGCTAATGTTAATCATGAATTTTTGTGAGTAGGTACCAATAGGTGATTTCAATTCACTCAATATATAGATATGATGATGGGTAGCCCAATAGCCCTTTTCAAACTAAGAGTTTGGATTGGCTTTATTATCGATTGGTATCATCTCAGAGCTGACCATTTCGTTTCTGTAGTAAAGAAGTTGTAATGATTTTTCATAACGACGTATTTCGAGTTTAGAACTTCGAGCTGCGGAAGCTAGGTATACCTAGGTACCTAGGTATGCAATACATAAGAATCGTGTACGAACGCTAGCAAATCATGTATGGATATTCACTCGTATTGCAATTTGGTCTGGCATCAATGCCAAGTTTAGTAGAAAGCTCTTTGGAGAGGCAATGATATTGTGCGCCGGGAATGAATCTGGTTGATTGAATATCGGAGTTACCGTGCTTCCATGCTGAAAAATATGTTTTGTTAATACGGTTCATTGTATGGTTCCGCTTGGTTTGCAATGTCCACGGGTAGCCGCAGTAGCGAGTTTGGTACAGCGGGTTATTCTATTTAAGTTACAAGTATGATTTACCAAGTACAAACTCATCCTTCATCACCATTCTCAACATTATCAGAATCGTACTACTCAACACTCAACAGCCTACCTGATTCATCCATCTACAACAACAACATGTCTACCCATAACGCCCAGTTACTAGATGTACACGAATCAAGTCCAATTTCATACACCCCGCAAGATAGCGGCAGCGACGATACGAGCAATACCGATGCGCAGAGACCCGCGGTTCTCGACACACTTTCTCAGCTCCGTGCTCAGAATAGCCAACTCCAAGACCAAAATACTGAGCTCCGCATTCAGAATGCGCAGCTACAAGCTGAAGTCGAAAAGCACGTCGCCCTTGCGGAAATGCAAGCTCGATTTGCGCAGCAACTGAAACGGGAGCAGCCGGAGTGCGGATGGTATTTTTGCATAATTTGCGCTTTGATTTGGATTTGCAGTTGAGGATACCTAGATACCTAGGTATATGGGGGGTTGAGTGGAGGGAGGGAGATGGGGTGTGTGGATTTGGAGATTGTGGAGAGGGTTGGGAGGATTGGTGATAATCTTTTGGTTGGGTTATTGGGATTCATTGGCTTATTCAACCTCTGGTTTGAGCGTTGATACTCGATAGGAGCGATTTATGGATTGGTATGGGATGATCGACTCGGTGTTGACAGCAGGTTGGAAGGGTTCAATCTGGCTGTCAGGGTCCTGTTGGATGGATAAATTATGATACAGAGAAATGTCTTCTTCATTTGGCATATGCTCGTAGCTTGTCAATCACGAGAAAAATGAAAGACTAGGTATTATAGACAACCAAATATCATCCACCATTTTTCATAATACTCTTGATGTTTGAAGAATAACGAGTTCAGTTGTGTGATTATCAACCTCAATTTGTGTGATACATTACAAGTTTAAATGATGATGATGATGATGATGATGATGAACGTTCGTTATATATTTTTAATCAACCTTGGAGATTGTCATGCTTTAGAGTTGAGATCTTTGATCTTCTGTACCACTTGAGATCGATCAATGGTGTGCTACAATGACGCTGATATATCTTCCTCAAATGTCCTCTCGACGGACTGTAACCTTTTGTCTTTACTTGATTCCATACCTCACTACCTCTCTCAATTCCCTCAATACGATTCTCTCTTATCTGGATAATGACCCATTCGCGAGCTGCATAAGTGAGGTTGATCAAGAGTGGGGATCGGTAGTCAATTTTGCATGCCTCAGAATGAAAGACAGCAGGGGGTCTGCATTTGAAAGAGCCCCTTTTTCTATGTGTTTTCTTTACAAAAAGTGTTGGCAATATCGAGATAATACGAGAAACGCAATCTATCGGTGGCAATTAGGCATCTTTTGTGCCAAAGAATTGAGAACTTTTAAGACACCTTTATACTTGCGTACGAGCGGGTCATTTTTCGAGGAGATAAATAAAGGTTCAAAGTAATAAGAGACTTTCTAACAGAAGCTTCTACTTGTAGGGTCTTTGATATGTATGAGTCACTGCTCGAAGGAAGATCAACCTTTCAGGAAAGGTGTTCTTTGTTTTGCAAATCCTTTCCAAAATTTGCAGGACAAGAGTAAGAACTGATTTAAGATGATAGTCAGCCATTTAAATTTCCTGTCTGTCTTATCAAAATCGAAATGTTTACTCTCAACAGAAAACATGCTATCATCCTGTCGTTCGGACTAGGAATAGCCTCCGCTGTTGCTTCGAAGTTGTTTCTCACTCACGTGTCTACTCGAGACTTGTCTAACAGTGCCATTGAGAAGGAAAGAGAAAAATCGGAAAATGACGCAGGTGGCAAGCATCAAAGGGACACTTCAGGAAGCCGCAGCAGTGAATCGATGATCAGCCTAAATCAAGGCCTGGGTATATCTTGTACATGTCTAGAAGTCGCTTCCGAGATAATCAGCTTCCAAGAAGTCAAAGAGATCATGTCAGCCTTTGAAAAGGCGGGCGAAAACGATTGTGAGGAATCTCAACGACAAGAATATCAGGACAAGATAATCGGAAGGTTCCGTTTGGGTATCGAGAAATTGTCATGTGAGACACTCAGAGAGATCTACAAGAGAGTCATTGAGAAAACTTCTCAGAAGAACGGAGCACGAATAACCAAAAAGAAGTGAGGAGATAGGTGGGAGAGCAGCTGAGAGAATTCATATGCAGCCGAGGATTATGCACATCGTGGAGCGTCCTGCACTAGCTGGTCTAATCTACTTGTTAGTGAGTAGAGAAGGAGTGAAGAGAAGGTGCAGAAGAATGGCAAATTCCTAGAGCAAATTCTCTCAACGAAAAGAAAATGAATTCATGTCAAGTAGACACATCGAGTAATTAGAAGGTGTTCAATTGAGAATTTCCCCAGTAACCCATGAAGAGTGAATCAATCATGAATTTTGAAGTCTTATTTGAAGAGCTCACTAAGAACCCATTGTATTGATCTATACAATGATCACTTGACCTATCGAATGTTGAATCCATGAGGTGTTCTTATTTCCAATTGATGAAGATTCATGTTTGTTCTTTAACAAATGGATGGAGGAAAGAAACTCGGACACCTTTTGATCGGTAGGAAGGATTCACCGCCATTGTGGCAGAATTTTGGAGAAATTTCGCAAAACTCCCCTACTATCTATCTAGAAGTGGTCAACTGAAATATATTCACGACGGTCATGGTATTTTGTCTTGTATATTTCTGATTTCAAAATACTTACATAAATATGCAGATATTGGTCAAAATTTGTCAATACCAATGTCTTATTTCAAGGTTAGCATAGCAACAGCTTCAACAATGCCAAAACTCACCAGCTCACCCGCTTCAATATAGCATAACCACTCATTGAGCCCAATTTTGGCAGTCGATTTTTACCATACTTCTACTGGTAAATTGTTAATTCTTGCGGCCGAGGGTTCGTTTTTAAAGATATATGATGCCAGAACTTCCAGCCAAATTGGTCAATGTAGAGTCTTTGACTCACAGGCGATTCACGGTATCATTATTAGAGAATTGAATAATGATTCCGCAGACGATTTGCAGGTAGTTGTCTGGGGTGGCCAATGTTTGACCTTGATCCGCAAATCGAAAATTGAGAAAATCATATCTCAGCATGTGACCAGTATCACGGAAACCGCGACATCAGCCAGTGACTGGGTTCTCAGTGTTGCCTTTTGTCCTTGGGAAAATGATGGCTGTGTCATGGTTACTGCCCACAATGCAATGGTTCAAGCAACGCTATCAATAGAAGACAGAACCATAAGGTTGCGTCAACTACAACCTTCTTCGCGATCTATGTTGTACTCTGCAAGTCTCGTTTGCGAGAACCAAGATACTGTCATAGTTGCAGCAGGAACTATCTTTGGTGAGGTTATTGTTTGGAAATGTGTTGCGGCTGAAGACAACTCTACATTCCACAATGAAGCCCTCTTTGTTTTCACTGGTCACGAGGGTTCCATTTTTGGAGTGGATATATCTCCACCGATCATGGGCCAGAATGGAAAGACCACACGATTACTAGCGAGCTGTAGCGACGATCGTACAATACGGATTTGGAATCTTGCGGAGGGCTCACAAAATGACGCAGATGCTATGAAGTTAGCTGCCGACTTACTGCCCAGAGAGACAGGCTTTGGAGAGACAGCAAAACCCCAGCAAGACTCCAATGGCTTCAACCGATGCATTGCGGTAACAATGGGTCATGCGTCTCGTATATGGGGTGTCAAATTTCACTGTCCTGATACTTCAACATTTGGAACATCACCAATCACTATCCTTTCTTTTGGAGAAGATTCAACAGCTCAGCAATGGACACTAGAACTTGGGAGCGAGCTTCAAAATGGAAGCAAAACCTCTGATGTTTCCAAACCTAGCTCAAATCATCTTGCCAAGTTAACACACATCAAAACCTTTGCATTTCATACCGGAAAGCACATTTGGTCAGCAGCTATTACTCAAATAGAAAACAATCAAAATTTGCTTGTCACTGGTGGAGCAGATGGAAAAATATCAACATATTGTTTTGAAGGGGAGAGAAAAACAAACCCAACTCCAATCGATGCGTCGAGCAACAATGCCGTAGAAAACTCTGCAATGGATAATTCTGTCGAAGGCTCCTATTACTCGGAAGCTTTCGAGCTCGAAGATGTGTTGAAGTCTCTTACTACCGTTGAAACTTGTTCCAATCAGGAACATGAGCAAGAGTCTGTCGTTTCGAAGAAGAACAAGAAGACGCCTAAAGATGCCTTCAATCGATATGCATTTGTATCTGAAAGTGACTTCCTGATTACGACAACATTTGGACGGGTTATAAAGGCCACTGTTGGAAACCCGGTCCATTTCGAAGAAATTTTTCTACCCGGATCCAGTACTCAAGATCTTAAATCATATTCTATTTTGAAGGGAAACTCAACTCTCGGATTATGTGTTTTGGCGGGTACTAACGGGAAGATATTCTTGTATCAACCAGGACTGCCCATTATCCAAATAGGACAAGTTGAGCGAAAACCTTCGGATGTTTTCATCGTCCCAGGGAACGATAATAGATCAGTTGAATTGTTGGTTACATTGTTGGGAACCCAAGAACTGACAATATTCTCCTTTGACCTGGAATCTCCTGGGTCACAACCTATCATCGACAGAAGAACTCTCTCCTTATCCCCGAAATTTATAGTCACAGGTGCTGGTACATGTAACGGCCACCTCATCATTGGCTCTAGAGAAGGTCAAATCGCTGTCTACGACACCAACACAAATACGATGAGCACCTGGAACTCGCCTGGCAAAAAAGATGCTATTACTTCCATTATTGCTGTACCCAGGACCGATTCTCAGCAAATCATCAGTTATTTCGCAATCACAAGTAGGGATGGATTATATGCCATATTTTCATACAGCAATGAAGCCACGCCGAAAATTTCGTGCGTACATTCTGCTGCACCACCATTTGGACCCATGATTGAAGCATGTTGGTTTCAAGGGTCTGATTTAATTCTGTATGGCTTTAAAAGCAAGAGTCTCATCGTATGGAACGAGACGAAACAGTCTGAGATTATGCGTATTGACTGCGGAGGTGCACATCGAGCTCATGCATACTCTCCATTCGAGGGAGCGCAAGGAGGTGGTAGTGGCCACTTGATATATACAAAAGCATCACAGCTATTCCTTCATTCCCAAAAAGTTCCTTCCCATCGTACCATCAAATCCGGCGGACACGGGCGAGAAATCAAAACTTGTGCCATTGGAGGCTCTCCACAAATGATAGCCACCGGTGCCGAAGACACCAATATCAGAATCTGGCGTTACGAGAATACCCATCCCCAAACCCAGAATCAAAACCCCAACTCACAAACTCTCACCTGTCTCTCCACAATCCAAAAGCACACAGCAGGTCTCCAACATCTTCACTGGCATAACTCGCACTATCTCTTCAGCAGCGGCGGCGTTGAAGAATTCTATATCTGGCGCATCCAAGCTATCCCTGGCTTCGGTCTCGGAGTCATGTGTGAAGCTTCTTGTCCCGATCCCACTGCTGAACAAGATTTGCGCATTATGTCTTTTGACGTATCGGATATTCCTGGAAGTAATCACGAAGAAATGATCATCACGCTTGCGTATTCGGATTCGACTATGCGCACATATCTTTATTCCAGGATTGGTGGATGGAAATTACTGGTTAGAGGTCAATATACATCTGCATGTTTAATGCAAATAGGCCATCTACACATCTCTCGCTCGGAACTCACTTTCCTAACTGCGGCTACGGATGGAAGTCTGTGTATTTGGAGCGCTCCTCTCGATCTCTCCCATCAACTTCAAGAACCCGCAGAAATTCTAACCTCGCCCCCACAAATCTCCGAACCTATCCTCATCTCCCACACCAAAACCCATCAAAACGCCATCAAAACCCTCGCTTTCAAATATGTCTCCGTTTCTGACACTGACACCGCCCCTCCACATCTAGTAGTCATCACCGGCGGCGACGATAACGCAATCGGTATAACACTCTACCCCATCTCCTCTTCTGTCCTCAACACAAATCCCCATACTTTCCAGCAACCCATCACCATACTCCTCCCCGATGCGCACGCAGCCGCTGTCACAGGACTGGTGTTTATCCCTCATCCTCATCTCTGTTCTGCAGATACTGCAGATAGTGCAGATAAGAAGAAAGCGGAAATGTACATCGTATCCTCCAGTACCGATCAGCGGGTAAAGACGTGGCGGGTTGGGATTTCTTCTTTTTTTGCAGCTGTATCTACATCCACAGCCATATCTACATCTACAGCCACAAGAGAAGAAGAGACATGTCCAGTAGATATCGAGATAATTGGAGATGAATTTACGGCTGTGAGTGATATCGGGGATGTGGGTTTCATCCCTGGGGTTGATGGCAATGAGATTGAGGCGAAAGCAATCATTGTAGGGAATGGAATGGAGATATGGGGATTGGGAGAGACAAAGTAGAGTTTTGAGATTGATGAGCGGGGAAGATAGTATAGCACAGCATGATACGATACGATAGAAAACAGATTAAAAAATGGAAAAGATTCTTTACGAATTCATTACATCATTATTCTAAAAGGCGACTAGGCAACTATGATAAATGCCAATGAGCTAACTAGCCATTCTACTCCTCTTTCTCCATGCTTTAATTTCCTTCAGCACATTCATGACCAGCGGTACACCCACTGGCCCTAATAATGGCATGTAAACCGCCACTTTATGTTCATCCGGGAAATACACCTGGCCCACCATACTCTTTTCAAAAAATGCTTTTTCTGCCGCCTCTTCCGCGATACGTGCATGAACCAATCCGTCATTGCCTCCTAATCCATCACATGCTTTTCTCAAATGTTCGATAGTTGTGTAGACGCCATCTTGCACGGATTCTGGTATACTGATCGAGGGGAGCGCGTTAGTCAATCGCGCGAGACTTCCCAGTGTTCCGCTTGCTTTCAGGAGAAGACCTGCGCTGCGCACGCGCACTAGTGTCATTAGGCGTAGAGGAAGAGATCCGGTTTCGGGGGCACCCATTAGGGACATTAGTTGAGTTGAGAAAGTAAGCATTGCGGGGCGTAAATCTGAGATGTCGGATTGGATTACTACGCCACCCCATTGAGGGATCAACCAGCTCTTTCCACCACCTTCGACTTCCATATCGCCTGCATAGAGAATGAAATTGATTGTTGGAGCGCCGCCAATACTGGGACTTAAAGGCCATTCTGCCGCATTGATGAAGCCGCTTAGATCCTCTTTTCGTAGGACATTTCCGTTAACACCAGGGGTAGCGTAAAGTTGGACTTGAGTATCAATTGTAAAGTTGCTAATTGAAGTAAAGCTATCAAGTAATGGTTTCATGTGTTCTTCTAGCGCAGCTTCAATATCCCAAGATGAGGGGGTGGCAGTTGGAGTAAAGAGGGAAAAGGTCAAATGATAAGTCCCAGAATATTTCAATGAACGCGTTGTCCATTTGGCTAGAGTATCTGCTACTTCTGGCGCCAACGCTTTTGGACTTCTCTCTGGTGGTGCAGAACTGGTAGAAAGTAGATATGCAATCATAGCTTGTTCTTCGGCAAACACGCCCCTCAAAGTATTCGCAATATATGTCGCTAAAGAAGACGATGATGACGAACTCGAAGGAATCTGATTTGGAGGATAGTATATATCTAGGATGGGCGCATATGCTTGCAAATTCGCCGATGATGCTGTGCCAGGTAAAAGTTTAATAGTCAAAGCAACATCTTCTCCTATGCCCCCATATGAGAACGCATTTGTAGTCGCGGAAGCATTGTTGGGCGGGGAAAGCTGCAGTCGTAGATGATGGGCGGAGAAGTCATTTAAATCATCTAAAGCATGTTGTGTAGTCCGTAGAAGATTTTGAGCTTCATTCTCTTGTAGTGATTCGGCTTCTATTGAGATTGTGAGTGGAAATACTGGTCGACATGCCTACATTCTTCAATTAGTTTAAGCTACCTATGTATATGATATTAACATACCCTTCCTTCGGCCCAATCTGTCATCTGATCTAAAGGTAATGGCGCTCTATAGATTGTAGTCGTCCTCCACCATATCGGCACACCAAGGAGCAATATAATAGCCCAAAATGAAATCAGAACTTGGATTCGCATGCGAGCATTTTCAGGCTTCTCAGGAGGTGGTTCCTTCCTTTTCTTTACTGCTGTCACAGCATTTTCGGGTGATTGATCATCATTAAAGATTTTCACATCTTCATCTATAGTTTCTGTCGGACCTGAGGATGCAGGTTCATTTGTTGATATTGACATTATGAAGTTTGGATGTCCATTTGTTGATAAGTAGGTACCCAGGTGTGTAGGTAGGTATGTATTGATATCGTGGAAGGATGTGCCGCTATCTGCGACAAGCAAGTTTTAGCGACGAGAAGGCTGTAATCAGATGAAACGAACTGACGAGGCTGAACAAAACGACAAGGCTGATAGCGGGGACCAGCAGATACTCACGTGATACACTCACTAAATCCTTAGCACGGCTACCCCTACTCTACTAATTCAAGGGAGCACCAGAGTTTCCGTCATTTGTCAAACTTCATTGGGAAAAAGATCCGAAGATCCCCAAAAAACCGTTAATTGATCAGGTTTTAATTCATCCAACCAAATACATGAAATCAACCATTGAATCCACCATCGAAGGTCTTCATCCCATCAGTTCCTGGTGTTCTCGTACGAGGCCATTTGTCATCCGCCGTCCCGGTATGTATGTATCCATACATATCCATACACGAAGAGTGCAGCCATACAAACGAATTACGAGAACGGAGAAGATATCTATCTGTAAACTCCACATGAATCGCATAAATTGCCAATTTGTGCTATGATCCGTAAGTAAGAGGAAAAGACTGTGCAATGACCCTCAAATCCTGACTCTGCACTGAAAATTGTCGTCGGATATGGAACCGCTTTCGCATCATCTGCAGCTCATTCGTTATTGTATTCCGAGTACAATGCCTCAGAATCAGCCATACTGTGCGAGGAAGCCGTCCTCCGTGCCGAGGCATACATACCATGTGAGGAATGAAACTCCCCAAAAGGGTCCAACGGCGAGATGTACGCATGCATATTACCCAGACTTCACCCATATTAATACATGTACGGTAAGTTTTTAAGGTACAGTCTTTCTCACATATCTTTCCTACTTGCTGTCGTCTCTTTCTCCATTCAAAATCCTCTTTTCGCCTTGAATTCACTCTTTGAATTAAAGACTCTGGAATTTTATAACTTCATGAATATCGAATCTCTTATCTAGGCAATCAATTTCAACAGCATTGTTGTTCTATCCTCACCGGAAAGCTGGACGGTTGCTTGAATATAGCATCCAAAGGTTGATTGACTACCAGATACCGTATCTTCACGGAGCTCTATCAGTGTTTGTCTGACAGCTGGAAATACTTTCACTACATTGTCATTACAATGCCAAGTCAGTTTACATCGCTCCCGCCACATAATGAGTTCGAAATACTAATAATTCAATAGTCCCATTGGCTTTAGCAGCTCCAGCAGCTTTGGCTGGTTTGGCATACGCCAATGCGAAGCTTTCTTTGAGCTACGATTATCAATTATTAGGTGCTGCATTAAGAGCATATTCCTTTACCAGTAAAAGAGAAAAAGATGATCGTCTCAACATGTTTTATATACTCGAAGAGCATGCGAAAGGGAAATTCGCAAACGACACATTCATCATATTCGAAGGCAAGAAATGGACATTCAAGGAAACGTACGATATAGTCTTGAAATATGGAACATGGCTGAAAACCACCCACAATGTTAAGCCGGAGGAAATTGTTGCTATGGATTTCACCAATTCAGATAACTACTTCTTTTTGTGGTTTGGATTATGGAGTATAGGTGCCAAACCAGCCTTCATCAACTACAACTTGACGGGCAAAGCACTATCCCATTGTGTCAAAGTCTCCACTGCAAGGTTGTGTATCGTGGATCCAATGGTAGAAGAGAAACTGACGCAGGAAGTTCGGGATGAGCTTCCGGATATCTCTTTTCAAATTCTCACTCCTGATGTAGAGGCTACGATCATTTCTACTGAAGGTGTTCGAGAGCCGGATTCTACTAGATCCAAGCAAACAAAGTCAATGATCGGAATGTTGATATACACCAGTGGTACAACAGGCTTACCAAAACCCGCAGTCCTGGCTTGGGGGAAGGCAAACTTTGGATCGACTATCATGCCGAAATGGAGTGGATACAAACGACCCGATGTCTTATATACTGTGCGTCTACCCCTTCGTTTTGTATTTTGAAATGCTAATTTCCGTAGTGTATGCCTATGTACCATTCTGCCGCTAGTGTTCTTGCTGTCTTAGCAGCTTTGAACGTGGGCGCAACACTGTGCATCGGCAGAAAATTCTCCACAAAAACATTTTGGAAGGAAGTTCGAGAATCAAACGCGAATGTTATTCAATATGTCGGGGAAGTCTGTCGCTATCTCTTATCCGCACCTCCTCAATACGATCCCGTGACAGGCGAAAATCTAGACAAGAAAAATAACGTTAGAATGGCGTTTGGCAATGGCCTAAGACCTGATGTATGGAACAAATTCAAGGAACGATTCGATATCAAAACTATCGCCGAATTTTACTCTGCTACTGAAGGTGCAGGTGCAGGCTGGAACTATTCTAATAACGAATTTAGCAGAGGTGCAGTAGGTCGTAACGGATTTATTTATTGGCTCGTATTGAGGAAAGGATGGGCTGTGGTCGAATTGGACGTTGAAACGGAACAGCCCTATCGATCGAAAAGTACCGGATTTTGCACCAAAGTACCTTATGGAACTCCAGGAGAAATGCTGTACAAGCTTGATCCCGCCGATATAAGTGCAGGGTATCAAGGATATTTTAACAATGAGAGCGCCTCCGATAGTAAAGTATTACGAAACGTTTTCGAAAAGGGTGATGCATGGTTTCGAACAGGCGATATTATGACGTGGGAAAATGGTGAAAATGTCTTCTTCAATGATCGAATCGGTGATACATTCCGTTGGAAATCGGAAAATGTATCAACAAACGAAGTCGCAGAAGCGTTATCTACTCATCCGGCTATTCAGGAGGCAAATGTCTATGGAGTCTCCCTGCCCCACCACGATGGACGAGTAGGTTGCGCAGCTGTTATTCTGAAAGATCACAGTCCGAGCGTTATGAAAGATTTGGCAGTCCACGCGAAAAAGTCACTCCCGAGTTATGCAGTACCGGTGTTTTTGAGAGTTAAGAAAGAGGGAGAGGAAATGGAGATTACCGGGACGGTAAAGATGGTTAAACATGTGATTCGGAAGCAAGGGGTGGATCCGAAGGCTATTGAGGAGAGTGGGGATCAGATGTGGTGGTTGAGAGGGGATGAATATGTGAAGTTTGGTGAGAAGGAGTGGAATGAATTGAATGGGGGGAAGGTTAAACTTTAGGAGAGCTTGTTTCGAGCTTTGATATTTAAATTTTGAATGCGGATAGGCGTTTGAGCGATGGGATGGAATTGGAACAATGGGAATATATTTGGTGCTCGGTGTTGGATAGGTACTAGTTGACTGGTTGTTTTTATTGCACTATTTAAACCAGAAGAGAGAGAAAGATTCATGAAAATTCGTTTTATCTGATATATGCATTGTGCAAATTACAATTAATTCCGACCCATCATATCACAAGGAATTATGTTCAGACCTCATAGTTGAAGGTTGTGCTTAATGATATTTTTTATATATTGACTTGAGATTGTTGATGCGTTCCCTGTTCAGATTGCTGCCCATAATAATAAGCAGGATGGTAAAGTACATAAGAAAGAAAAAGAGATGGAGAAGAAAAGGGAAAGAAGAACAAAAAGAAAAACAAAAGAGATATTTTTGCCAGTGTTTGCACACGGTTCAGAGAAACAAGTTTCTTCGACAAACCCCCTTAACTATCATGATTCTGTTGCGCAACTACGTTCTCAAATCCAAGCATCATAATTCGTTATCAACCCTACCCCAATTCAATCCAATCCAGCACATCCCCACCCTATGCCTCTCGACCCCTCACCCCCTCAATCTCAACCATCCCCCTTTATTCCACTTTACCCCCTCCCTCCCATACACCAACCCCTGTCTCCTCCCCTCATCCTCCACACTCGCCAGCATCTCCTCCAACATCCGAAAATCTATCGGTTTGAGGATCCAGCCGTCGAAACCGCGGTCGATATACTCATCTCGTTTTGATTCTTCGAGAGAAGCCGAGACGGCGATGATAGGGAGGCGACCGTAGAGTGATGCGCGGGGGGAGATGGGGGGGAGAGGGAGAGTGCTGGTTAGGAAGGAGCGGATGAGGGTTGTGGAGGAGAAGCCGTTGAGGATGGGCATCTGTGGGGTGGGGAGTTAGGGTGGTTTAAGAGGAGGGGGGAAGGATAGAATACAAGGGGAAGGAATGGGATGAAAGTAGAGGGGACGAGACGTACCTGTATATCCATCAAAACAATATCGAAACCATCCGGTGTAGCCATCACCGCCTCCGCACACGCTTGCCCATTAATCTTCACCGTGACTACATGTCCTCTTTTCCTGAGCCGTTCTTCCAAAAGTCGACTATTCAGCGGGTTATCTTCCGCGACGAGGACATTGAGATTGCGGATCTCGGGTTGGGGAGGCAACTCTATGATAGGGAAGGGATATTGCAGTTGGTAATCGGGGTTGGTGGTTACGGATTTGGTGGAGAGGGATTGAGAGGGGGAGGGGGAGGAGTGCGAGCAGGTGCTGGGTGTGGGGATTGATGTGGGGGATTCGATGATTTCGGTTGTGGAGGTGAGGAAGGGGTCTTTGAGGGGGGCGGGAGGAGGGACTTGGAATCTTTCGGGGGTGTCGCATTGGAGGCCATTTTCGGATTCGGGAGTCTTGGTACTGATAGCGGGGGCGGAAGCATCTTGGTGCGGTGTTCGGGAAGTGAATTGATGTCCACCCTCGGGTTTGCGGAACGGGATTGACACTGTAACGGTGGTTCCGTGTCCAGGCTCGGTGTTGATTACTATTTTACCGTCATTAAGTCGGACGAATCGTGCTGCGACGGCGAGACCGAGGCCGATGGAGGATTTTTCTCCGTTAAGACACGGTGGTTCGTCTACATCATCATCGTCGTCGAGGACTTTCTCGAAGTCTTGGAATATGCCGTCGAGTTCAGGCCTAGGGAGATAGGGAATTAGTCTCTCGTCGTAAGGGAAGTTGAAGACTATGTAATTCATAAGTGGAATCTTACTCGGTGAATCCAGAACCATTGTCAGTAAAGAACATCTCGACTCGAGTCTTATCATCATCAGATTCAACATTTTTCAATCCAACAACCACATCGCCAGCAATTGAATGCTTCACAGTGTTTGAGAGTAAATTAGTGATCATCTGTCTCAAACGCACGCCATCACACTTTACCATGGGAGGAATGTCCGTACTTTCGGCGAACCTGATATTGAGACTCTTCTTTTGACATTCATCACCAAAATCATGGATGACATCGCTCATCATTTCTGCCAAAACAACATTATCATGCGACATTTCAGGATCTTCTCCCTCCGCCTCAGTCAAGTTGAGAAGATCATTCACAACGAAGATAAGAGATCTTGATGCACCTAAAGACTTCTCTAAGTGTAGACGAGCTTGGTCGTCGAGAACTTCCTCGAGCGCTATTTCGAGATACCCAATTATAGCATTCAAAGGATTTCGAACTTGTAAAAATTAGTAATAACAAACGGCTTCCATGTTTTGAACACGTACCTTCAGCCCCAGCTTGTCGAATCAACAATCGAGTCATTCGGTTTTGTTGCACAATGGCCTCCTTTTGTTTCCAGACCTCAATGAATCTTCCATATAATGCACTTAAAACACCTGCAGACTCAACTGAGAGACTCCATATTAGACACTTTCAATAAGCCGTGGGATAAACCAACCTTGTTCTCGTGTCCATTCCCGACTGGTGCCTATAACATGCTGACTCCATCTCTTGAAACTTGCCCTTGGCTCAAGATACTCTGTACCAGGCTTATATATTTTCTCATTTGGATTTCCAGCCCATTTGACCTCTTTCAACTGACCCTTACGAAAAAATACCAAAAAGTCTGATCCCGACAGAGACAATGGAATCACCAGGAATCCTGAGATCAAAACAAAATGCGCGGGAAACATAATATCTGTACAGTCCGCAGAGATATTCTGAGTGTAGAAGACAGACGTATGCGACTTCTTGCGGATATATTGAAGTAGAGAAATACTTTCATTGTAGGCATACAAGCGCCCAATTGTTCTTGCTTCGTCCTTAATGGCTAAGAACCCAAAATCTGCTTCAAACATTTGCAATAAATCTCTCGATGAAGCAGCAACATATTGCGATGGCGAAGTTTTAGGAGGTGCTTTTCCGAGATGTCGTCGTGCTTGTATCCGAGAAAGGTAGATTAATTTCTCAATGTTATTGCTTGTACAATCTCCTAGACTTCGGCAAAGCTCCCTCATTGGGAATGAAACCCTTTTTCCTTCGAGGCCATAATCATGGCATGAGATTAAACCCCATAATCGACCTTCTACAATCAAAGAGATGGAGAATGAAGCCCGTACACCCATGTTTGTCAGATATTTGATGTGAACGGGTGACATGGCCCTCAAATATGCTGATGAAAGGTTGAGATTTTTAGGATTAAATCTTTCGGTTGAAGACATAAGTCTGGCTGTCTGTTCCGTTCGATCATAGAGTAATCTTATCTTATTGAGCGCATAAAGCTCCCGAGCCTGAATTGGTATGTCGGTATTCGGAAACTTGAGGCCACGGTAGAGATCCAACGATGCTCTCTCATCAATGTACTCTGCTCTGACCAACCCTGCGTCATCTTCATCAAACTGATAAGCCATAACCCTGTGAAATCCGGTCAGGTCAAAGACAAGACCAACAACTATGTCGAGTAGAGATGCTATGGAAGTAGCTGAATTCAGCTGCTCCTGAACCTCACAGCCGAGATGAAACATTTCCATCTCGCCGAGCCTGTTTTTGGTCCTCTGTATCGTGCGAAACGGCTCACTATATTTTGTGGTCGATACAATTCGCTCCTCCTCTGTAGCTTGGTTATCGATAATATTGACCTGTTCTCCAGGAAGATTCCAATTTTCCGGAGGGACGTCAGTCATCGAATCATTCTTTGCCTCAAACTCACAAATGAACAAGCCCGCATCCTCACGGAAGTGTAAAGCACAATACATGGGGATATAAGGAGTTGACTCTAGCATCGTGGTAAAAATATCTGGATATGCCTTGAGATGTTCTTTTTGATGCCAGAGCTTTCTGGATTCAATTCTGGCTCTAAAGTCCAATTCGTACACTGGATTCAGCAATTGAGTGAAGCATGGTAATGCAAAAAGATCTTCAGGCTTGCGGCCAATAATGCTTTCTGCGTTCTCACTTGCAATTCGGACCAAGAACCGGCCATCGTCCTTTTCCTCGAGAGCTAATAATGCTCCGAAGCTTTGAATGGATCCAGGAATTTGAATGGGTTCATCCTCACAACGACGAACAATCTCATTAATAGCATAGTTGGGAGTGGGTTTACTGTCAGAGATTAAATGATGGGTTGACGTTGTGATGAAACTGTGTTGAGATGGCGATAATGGCTGGCAGGATTCTGCCAAAACTACATTTGGGTGCCTTTGATTAATGCCACCTTCAGTATCAGATACTTCAACCGGAACATTTGCAGAAGCTATATCATCTGGCACTTCCTGAGTCTTCGCAACACCATAATCATTAGACTTCGTATCAAGAACTATGTTCGTCGTTAGTCAACGTTCCAACAAAGACTTAAAGGGCCAATCTCTACCTGACTCTGTTTCAATACGAATTGGAAACACCCTCTCAATTCGAAGTGATCCATCTGCATGCTTCTGACCATTTGTAATGATGTCAATGCTTCCTGAGCCATTGACTATGATAGGCGAAGGTTGGTGCGTCATGTCGAATTAATCTAGTACCTGGTCCTAAAAGAGATACTTTTGAGACTATCGCGGACATATGTATTGTTCCAGAGTATTCAAGTATCCCGCAAATAATCATGAGATATGATTTGTCATGATCGTGATGATGCTTTCTTTATATCTACCATAGTCGCACATGCGTGATTGGGGTAGACAAGAACCAACCACCTTGGCGCCCAAAGCAAATGGCGTTCTTTTATTTTCAACATCACCAATTCAAGACCGAACTAATTGACAATAAAGCAATTTTCGAGACTCGTATGTTCAAGTAGTCCTCGATTTTCACAGGGATAGATCATTCTCGTGAAGATCAATTCGAGGGAAAGAAAAAAGAATGGCAATGAAAGATCCATAGAGACAACTTTGGCGTGCAAGTGAATCAAGGCATATTGCCAAACTTCTACGAAAGGAATAATGAGGGCCGCGTCCAGTCACCAAAGATGTCACTCATGTCCTGCGAAGGATCGATAGGCAGCCACTCTACCACGATGTGCAAACTGTAAACACACCAATCAGCTTCAGGATGTAACTTGATGGCATCCGGTAAAGCAAATTTAAGACACATCTGTCTATTATGTCCTTCACTGTACCAAACGGCCCTGTAAGCGCGAAAGTTTTGGTAACTTTGAATTTCCTTTTGATCGATTGCTCACCTCTCATGGAAAGATAATTCGAAGTCTAAGATTATGTATTGACAACACAACAGCCACTGACTTGGCAGGCTGCTGATTTCTTAGGGTTTTTCCACATACTGGCGTAAGCTGAATGGACACTTAACCGTGCTACTGTGGACAGGAAAATCGGATCCGTCGAATCGAGTGCTGGGAGAGAGAGAGAGGGTGAGAAGTAGGGAGATAAAACATGTTACATAAAATATAATAAGTGTGACTTCAACTGGTAAAGGTTACAGCTCGCCGGTCCGAGCGGCTTGATTAATTTGGACAGCTGCAGTTACCCGGGGAGCCAGGCTCGAGCCGTGCCGGGTTCGGTAAGGTTATGATTTAGCTGTGCTGCCTAAGGCATCAAAATATTCTCGTCGCTTGAGACGTGCTAGGGAGGTAACCTTACGTACTTCAGGCCGTTTGTGTGATCTGCTCGTACTAATTCTGAAATTGAAGCTATCCCCATATTTTGATCGACCTTCGTATCATTCAGACATGCCAGCACATTTCACATTCCAGCTGAGAACTTCTGGTGCCTTTTAGTACCTACAATCATATACAATAATACGCCTCTCGCAATTTTCCATATTGCTGCCATGCAAGTCTATCAATGGAGCATATGATTTCTTGTTCCCCGCATCTAAGTAGGTGACCGACTTTTGAAGGCGTAGCTGGACCATACGCCATGACTTCATTGATATGAGGGGAATGAGGGGGAAATGTTCTCTTACCTTTCTCTCCTCTTCTTATTCATAAACTCTCAGTTGTCTGCCAGCAATCGAAATAATTCAATACTCATCAACTAATTTATAATACTCTCTCGCTGAAAATGGATCGACTTATTAGTGCTATTCGTACCACTCCATTAATTGACAGCCGCGCGCGTCCATTGCTCATTCCTTCATCTAAGACCAAACACTCCCTACTAGGCATCACTACTGAGGCCAATGGAGATGCTCTAAAAGCTGCTCGTTCAACTTTGGCACACATTCGAGCTACAAACCAACTTGCAGACATTCTTGGTTGTCCCCCGACATGGAATGATGTCTTGAAAGCCATTGCGAAAGAGAACGAAAAGCCAGGCTATGTATGGATTAAACAATGTCTGAAAGGAATCGAGACAATCATTCTTGATGATTGCTTAAGTACGGAAAACAAAGCTTTCGAATATTCATGGCATGACAACTTAACAAGAAGTTAGTATCTTTATATTTCCCCGCTCTCGTATAGATGTTGTGTTACCTCGATATGGTACGTATCTGCGTGTCTGACGCTCCACTAATCTTGGCTATCATAGGTAAGTGCAGAAGGATAGTAAGAATCGAAAATTTTGCAGCAGACATAGTCGATCGGAACATCAATTTGTTCGCTATCTCTGAAGACAAATTCTTTGATTCAGTGGTCGAGGATTTTCAAAAGGGTATAAATGATGCGCTTTCTGATACCAATGTTGTCGGCTTTATATCAGCCATCTGTTATAGAACAAGGCTTGATATACCTTGGGTTTGTTCTCTCGAAATGGTCAAATTGACCTTGATGCAATGTATTTGGAAACAACAAGCCGAGGGTGATATTCGCTTTAAAGGGTTCGATCGCCAAATTTTGAACTCTTGGATTATTCACATGACAGCTGAGCTTATCAAACGTTCCAAGAGTTCTCACAAGAAACCAATTCAGTTCCATACTGGTTTGGGCGACGATGAGGTATCTCTTACTCGCTCTTCGCCATCATATCTACAAGACTTTATTCGCGAGTATTCGGACGTTCCAATCATCCTGGTTCATTCTGGTTATCCATGGACAAAGGAGACGGGATACTTAGCTACGGTACATTCGAATGTGTATGTTGATATTGGTGAAGTGTTTTCTTGTGTCAGCCAGGATGGCCAAGAAGGTGTTATTCGCGACCTTCTAGAGTTTTGTCCCACAGAAAAGATCGTGTGGAGCACAGACGGGCATGATCTTCCAGAAACCTATTTACTCGCACAAATTCGATCTCGCGAAGCTTTTGAGAAAGTAAGATTTCCCATCATCGATTGGGAGTGTGACATATATCCGATGATACTGATGTTCTCCAGGTCCTCGTAGAGTATGTCACCAAGAAAGCATTGACTATTGAACAAGCTGTTAAAGTTGTCGAAAATATATTCTTCAACACATCTAATCAGCTTTATGCTCTCCAGTTGAAATTGAGGTCAATAGAAACACAGGCCGTTGGACAATTTGTTAACGGGGTGGACAGAACCAGGACAGTCAATGGGGTTAACGGCACCAAGGACGTCTACCACAAAAACGGCGTCGGAGCCATTGAAAAAGTTAACGGGACCAATGGAATTAACGGAATCGATGGAAGTAACGGGATCAAGGGAACCAGTCATGCAGATGCTTCAAAATCTCCATCAGACCTTGAGATATTTGAATCATTCATGGTACAACACCCGGGAATCAAATTTTTGCGTGTACAATTTGTCGACTACTGCTCCATGACTCGATTACGGATTTTACCAATCAAAAGTGTCCGTAATCTTCTTTGCGACAGAGAGGCTAATATTTCTATCAGTATCACTAATAGTTGTTTAACTCTCACGCCAGACGATCATCGGATTGATTCAGTTTCTCCCAGAGATGAATCTAGGTCTTTAACCGCAGTCCTATCTTCTATGCGACCTGGTCCATTTCGTGGATACGCTTCGGCACAAGGAGAGCTTCGCAATCCTGACAATTCGACACTTGATGTATGCCCGCGAACTACTCTTCGGGATATAGTGAGCAGAGCGAAGAATCACGGCCTTGAATTTCTTGTCGGCTTTGAGATTGAAGTCATATTCATGAAAGGCACACTTAACGAGGACAATGCCCACGTGTATGCTCCTCTTCCCGGTTCGGACTCTCATTGCTGGGGATCCAACAACGCACTCTCTCCCGCTATCATAGATGTTATGGATGAGATAATGGAGAAACTTTCCAATGCCGGTATTGATCTCGAGCAGTGGCATCCAGAATCAGCCACTGGTCAATTTGAGTTTGTCCTACCTGCATGTGCGCCCCTCGAGGCTGTAGATATACTTTTACAGACCCGAGAGATCATCGCCACGGTCGCACGAACTCATGGATGGCGTGCTACGTTGCACCCAAAACCTCTTCCCAACAAACTGGGCACGGGAGCACATGTTCACCTGTCCATATCGACCCCGGAAGGAGAGAAGGAACAAACGTATACTCATTTTTATGCGGGAATACTGAAACATCTCCGTGCAATTACGGCATTCACCTACGGTAATCCTGCCAGCTATGATCGTATGCTTGCAGTTGGTGGCTGGGCCGGCAGTACATGGGTGGCTTGGGGTTATCAAAATCGAGAAACCGCCCTACGTAAGATTGACGGGTCGCACTGGGAATTCAGATGTATGGATGGCCTTGCCAATGTTTACTTGGCTTTAGCAGCTGTAATTGGTGCAGGTGTAGAAGGCGTGATTTCAAAAGACAAAATGACATGGCTTGACTGCCACATAAACCCTGCTGAAGTGAGCCAAGCAGACAGAGATAATTACAACATCGAAGAAATGTTGCCATGTAGTTTGGACGAGGCACTTGCCGCTCTCAAAATTGACAAAGGTATGTATAAGATACTCGGTGAAGCTGTGGTGGTCACATATATTGCGATGAAACAAGCGGAGCTGGAGCTTATGAATAGCATGAAGGACGAGCAGAGAAGAAACTGGTTGATTGAGAGATATTGAAGTGGCAGCTCCGCAGCCTGTTGGGTCACCTGCAAGAGACTCAGCTGTCATTTTCTTGCGCTTTGGGGGCTCGTCTGGATTTCAATGCGATGAATGAGGGGTTGCACCCCGCTTTAATGATAATGTGGCGATGTATGTTCAGGCGTTATACTTTTTCCCATTGAAGGATCGCAGAGGAGAATATCTTTTGTAAGCCAATGCAATAATTTATCCTTTTTGAAGAATGGAATCGGAATTTATCTCCCGAGCTGTTAATGGTCTAGCAATTTGAGCAAACCCAGTATCTTTTTTGTACACTTGTTGAACTCCCACAAATGATCATGCCCTGTAATTTTACACATTTTCCTGATCATCATCACCTACACGACTCTGCATAAGAGCATACCGCCCACCCTCCTTTCTACACATTCTCTTGCTTCCAAGATTCCACTCGATGTGCTGATGTAGATACACTCTCCTGGTCTTCTCAAACCCTGCACAAAGTTCGCGTCCTTGCCTCTCACAATCTTTGAAAGTCCTTCCACATCCATCCAAATTCTCTTTGTAGGTTTACTGATCATCGACATTTCGCTCAATACCGGCTCATTGTTCCAGTACTTCATTCCTAACCACAACCTCCTTGTTGAGATATTTCGCTGCGTAACAGGTTCTGGTACATATGTAGATAATTCATCCATAGGAGGGGGGGTGATTCCACCGCGGGTGACAGAAGAAAGAAATCCAGAGGATTGGAGACCGAGCATGAGAGTGAGGATCATGTTCGAGGACGGCACGGAAGTGAGCCCAAGTCGGGCTTTAGAGGCATTTTGAAGATGTGATGATACGTGAGAGAGTGTGACGAGAGACATGATGAGGATTGGGAGTCTCTAAGACGAATTCGCAAGCCCGCGCGGGCACAATTGGTGCGATTTATCGGGGATATATTCTTCAAAGTGGAGAGTAGATGGGATGCTGAGAGTAATATTAGATAGATTTCTTGAAAAGGTGAATCAATTGCTACGGGCAGGTTCTCGCAGGACTTACATTCGCAGATTCAATAATTGCACGCTCGAAATAGTTTCATATAACCTTGGAACACCTTGAGATTGTTCGACTCGTTCTACTTCCCAATGAAGCCAAAAACCAAAATAATTTGTTTTTGCCTTATCTAATCGCGATAAGGTTCTAAGGCATGAACTTTCCATCACCTCAATTCCACCCCTCATTGGTTCTCACTTCATGCAGCTTGCCGCCGACATGGCACTCAACCCCCATGCCGCAGGTAGCTTGGTATGAAATATTGTGATAATAATAAGTCTAATCTCTTTCTGTTTCTCTTTCCTTTCCCTTCTGCTAAGTATAATTTTTTTCTCTTTCTCTTTTGTATTGTTCTCTCGTCGCGCAAGAAAGCGTTCGACTTTACTTCTTTACTATTTCTTAAGCTATCAATAATCGCAGGTCGATAAAATGGCAGTCAGACCAGGGGAAGATCTCGCAGCTACTTTGTAAGTAAGAGCTCTCAAATGTCTACCGACAAGTTGTTGATCCAACCCTTGATAGGTTCGCAGATATACATTATTACTATGGTCCACCAACAGTCAAACCTCCTCATCACAGATTTGATAAAGGCTCATATGTCTATCTTTTCGAAAATGCAGGACAGAGAAGAGCTCGACTTGAAATAGCTAATAATGCCGGTACTCCGGATCAAGATGCTTTCACTGGTCGTAAGTTGTACACATGCGAACCAAGAGCGAATGTCACATTTACTGATATCACAATCACCAGATCTTGATTCTGCTCATGTCAAGTATTCCTATAAGCATACCACGTTAGTCACTTTGACTATAGATGGACCAAATGGACAGCAAAGAAATAGTCCAATTGGTGCCCAAGAATGGCATTTACCAACTTTTGATCCTCGAAACGAGACCAAGTACATGTACAGACTTCACACTATTGATCTGTACTTCTGGAATAAAGAAGATGCACTTAATTTTGTGAATGGAGTGAGGAGAGTTCTACCTCAACACCAAATTACAATTGAGGATGAGCCAGCACCACCACCATCTCACGCAGACGATATGAGTCCAATAGTTCAGCAATTGGAAAACGTAGCTATCTTGGACCCTTCATATCATCATGGTAGAACCAAGACATCTCGAACTTCTCCTCCAGCTGCTATTAATGTTTCATTTCCTGGGCCGCCAAACCCCCCCAGTCAACCATCACAAGCTCCTGCTACTTTTGCACCGATGGCATATAATCCAGCTGCACCAGCTGCTCCCGAAGCGATTCAGCATCGAGAAAAGACACCTCCGCCAGAAGATGGAGCGGGAAACCCACTTGTTCACGCTGCAACTTCTGATCAAGGACAATTCTCTTCACCTTCTCAATTTCAGCAACATCCAAGCTTTTCGACACCTGCTCCACCACCACAATTTCAAAGACAGCAAACTTTCCCTATGATGTCTCCACCTCAACAGCCGGCGCACGGACACGGAAGCTTCTCTGGAGCAACCCCACCACAACATACCAATACCCCTCCGAATTCCAACTATTTCCCCGGCTCCGTTCAACCCACATCTGGACTTCGCTCTCCATTCTCTCAACAGTTCGCAACCCAAACTCCTTCCTTCGCACCCCCACCCACCGCAAATTCGCCAAACACATTCGCACCACCCCCTACCGACAGCACTCCTCCCCTCCCAACTCCTACTGGCCCCTCTCCTCCCGCCTACTCCTCTCCCCCTATCTCCCCCAATCAACCCACAACCCAATACGCAACATTCCCCTCCACTCCCTCCTACGCAACCCATAACCTACCCACCCCCGGTCTCTTCTCTCCCGGTTTCGCCCCCCAACACCAAAATCCTCCCCTTTCCTCTCCAGCTCCCGGTCTCCAACCTCTCTCCCCTCCAGGAGGCTTCTCAAACTATACCTACACTGGTGCGCAAACTAGTGCCGGCCAACCATTGATGTCACCCAATGATTACAGTATTCATCAACAAGTCTACAGACCCACAGAGGTCGAAGCGAAGCTTAAAAGAAAGGGAAGCGGAAAGGGGAAGAAGAGCGACGATAAGAAAGATGGAAAGGATAAAGGACCAAGAGGTCGATTGGAAGATAATGCAGGGAGGTTGGAGAAGGGAGTCACGGGGATTTTGAAAAAGTTCGAGAAGAAGTATGGTTAAAGGGTGTTGTGATGGTATGGGATGGGATGAGATGAGAGGGATGGTGTATTAAGGAAATTGGAAATGGTCAGATCTTGATGAATTGCGATTCGAAAAGATTAGATCAAAGTAAGATGTTGTCATACGGATCTACGGGAAATCGATATCGGATCGTGAGATTTGGATGGAGATTTTCGGCTTCAGACGAATATGGAGGGATTTGCAAGTAACTAATTATTCGATCATTCAAGCAATCATCTGATAAAGGAAGACTGATACAATGATCGAAGAAGGGGGAGAGAAGCGAGGGAAAGAAATTGCGGAGATTAATATTGTATGTAATATTATAATATCGTAGGAAAGTAAAACAAAATTGTTATTTTTTTATCTATAAATTATTGATACGCCCCCCTCCCCCCTCCTTTCTCTCTCAATATCATCTCATAGGTGCTACTACCTATGTAGGCGGATAGTTGTATCTATGTGTTTATATGTCTACCTAGTATTTATAATTATCCCGTCGGATATCTCTAGGATTCGATTCGTTTATTCAAGGAAAGGATAGGAAGGGATAGGAAGGGATAGAAAAGAACCAAGTAGTAATCCATGATAGAGAGATAGATGGATAGATAGATAGGCGGATGAGAAGAAAGAGAAACAGAAATAATAATAACATCTCATCTGTCTGCGTCCAAATATATCATCATCATTCACTCAATTTTATTCATTCATTCAAGTTTATTTTATTCAACATCTTCTCATCTTATCTCCTCGCGTGTGCGTGTGACTGTATACTACCTCGGTACCTCTGGATGTGAATATTGAAGTCTTGAATATTATCTACCTGCTAAATTATATATGTACTTACCTATACCTACTAGGTATGTGATTAGTGGGTACATGATTAGTAGCTATTAGGTATGTAGATATTTAATTGCTTAATTACTTGGGTATATATATCCTATCCTATCCTATCCTCTCCCCTCCTCTCCCCTCCCTCTCTCCCTCTCTCCCTATCTATCTATCTATCTATCTAGTTCGGGTATCTACTTCTCATCACATCTAGATAGTATCAACAAACAAACAAACAAGCATCAAATAAGTCAAAGTCAATCCGCCACACAATGAAACGAGTTAGAAAAGACACACAAACACACACATAGACAGCAAAATGCAAGGCACACAACACACACACACACAAAACACAAGACATGATCCGAATAAAATAGTATTCCCTTCCCTTCCCTTCCCTTTCCCTTCTTTCGTTCTTTCCTTCCCTTTCTTTCCAACCCAACGCAATTCAACCTAACCCAAATCAACCTCACCCATCCCAAGCAATCCCATCCCATCCCATCCTAAATCCCATCCCAAACATAAAATCGCGAAGAAAGCGCCCTTCGCAATGCCAAGCCCAGTCCGTATATGTATGTACGTACACCCAAACTCCTAACCCTTTGAAAAAGATCCGTTCCGTAAGAGCCCCAAATGTCCAAGTCTAGACCATGACTGGAAAAAAAAAGCAAAAAAGCATTACTGATTGCAAATTTATGAGTGGTGATATGCTTGCTATGCTATGCACGTCTTTCTTTCCTTCGTACAAAATGTCTTCTCCTTTTTCTTTCCTTTCATTCCCCCTCATTTCCCTTCTCTATCCCCTCCTCCTACGAACGAGTTTGCAACCTCGATGTAAAAGTCGAAACCCAAGGACTAGTAGGCGGAGCAATCGGTACCAATTCCGGTTTTTCCTCACTCTTCTCATCTACTGGCATCTCACTCGATTCTCCCGATGCAAAAAGCGCAAATTGAATGTCCTGAGTTAAATCCTCCAATTGTTCATCTGTTTCCGTCGGCACCGTAAGATTATTTGCCTTATCCTTTTGTTCCGCTGCTGCTTTCCTCGCTTCTCTCAAAAGACTTGCACCAATTGCTGACATGCCTTCATTATCCATTTCAACGTCATTATCGTCGAATTCATCTGGTGCTAAGACACGAGGTGCGAGAGGTTCTATATCGCTTGTTTTAACTTTATATTCTAATGCTCTTTTTCCTTCATTGATAAGTTCTTCGGTCCAGCCTAAACACTTCTTCAGACTTTGATTCATTTTTTGACTGTCAATTAGTAGTTGTTGATGTTTTGATAAGTCGAGGCGTAATCTTTTTTCGTCTTTCTTCCGATGTTTGAGATCATGTTCGGCTACCGCACCAGGACTTAATGTTCCGGCATCAATGAGATCTTCTTCAGAAGATGGGTCCTCTTCTTCTTCGTCGTCTTCCTCGTCTTCCAGATCAGAATTCCCCTGACTAATATCCGATAGACCATTACCCTCTCTCTCATCCACAACAGACAAAGTCCCACTTGTTGCACGTGATGAGGCTCCTGTGGCCATAGATAATCGACCCGAACGACTGAGTCGTTTGTATCTTCGCAATTCCGCAGTCTGCCTCCTCATTTCTCGTTCCAGAGTTCGATTTATAGCGGCAAGTGATGAGTTCGTAATCTCCAAATCTAATACCTTCCTTTCATTTCGTGCAATAGCTGCTAATTCGTTCATACGTTCTATCGAACCTCCGGCTTTGAGTACTTCTTCTATTACTTCGTCTTCAGAGGAAAGGGATTCCCCATCATCGTCGTCCTCCTCTTCCTCCTCTTCACTTTCCTCGTCCTCATCCTCATCCTCCTCTCCTTCAGGTATCTCATCTGTATGTGATATTGAGACGGGACTTGATGGTTCTGTGACTGTTATTGGATTTGGTATATCTGTCGAATGACCCCCTGATGAAACCTTCCTGGTCAATACCAATCTCTCCATAGATGATCCTGTGCTTGTATTTCGTTGATGTCCATAACCCCCATCTCCACTTGTTCTTCTTGGCTGTGTGATATTATTCGACGATTGTCCGCGAACCACAGCTTTCGGTCGAGGTAGAACGGGAGAAGCCAGTGGGGTGGCGGATCTGGCTGTTGATATTGAGGCATATTGAGTATTTAATTTTTGCGGTGACGTGGGTCGTTGTGAAGGGGATGTCGTCGTAGCATTTGCTAACCGTGGCGATGTGACTCGAGAATGAGTTGAAAGAACCGAACTCGGGCGAGGAGGCGCAAATTGGGGTGAAGGCGATAGTCCTAATTCCGGTGTACCATTGGCATGGAAAAACTTTGCATGACCTCTTTCCTCTCCAAGAGTTGATCCTACGGTCGATGCTCCAGAACGAGGTGGTTGTTTCTTGGGAGCTTTATCTCCGTTGGCATGAAAGAAGGCGGAAGGTTTTTTAGTGAACGCAGGTTTTGTTTGTTGTGTACTGTGACTCTGTGGCTTTACATCACTCGCAAAGAAGAATTTGGAGTCGGCAGAGGATTGTGATGATTGTGAACAATTTAACTCTGAATTTGAAGGACTGAATGCTACAGTTGATCGTTTCATTGTATCCCTCTCCATCCCTGAAATACCCAATCCAGACGCATTCTGTGTAGGATCATACAATCGAGGACCTTCAGAAGGTATGGGAGTTCCTGATGGTGAATGGCTTATACTATCAAATCGAGTCTTGCGTGTACCTGATCTTGCGGTTATATTGTGACCATTCGTGGATGTAGGACCGAGAGTCGACGAATCGTCTTTTATATTATTTGGCGTCGTATTTTCTGGACGTGATTGTCTTGAAGCAGGTCTTGCAGTCGAAACTTTGGGAGTTAATGGCGTCTTGGGTTTGTTTCCTCGATTCGCCGAAGCACTTAAAGTTGGTGCCAATGGTCGATTGGGCGTTGTCTTATCGTATGAAGGCATATTTGGATTACCACTTTTGGCAGTCAACGGCGCAGAATCTTTCTGCGAAACCACTCGCATTATGACATTATTGTACTATATGGTAGATGGAGAAATTCGATAAGAGGGACGATTAATGGCGTATAATGTGTGATCTTTCGAGGGGTTGACTGTGAAGAAGGAATGGATTTTGTTTTTTGGAAGACGGGGTAGATGCAGTGGTGAGTGGTGAGTGGTGAATGGTGAGTGGTAAGTGAGTAGTTGATGGACCACTGATAATAAGGCGGCCGATGTGCATTAGTATCAAGCGAATGAATGGGATGAATGGGATGAATGAGAATGATGACGGGATGAAGAGATAGGTGGATGGAAGGATGGATGGATAGAAATATGATATTATGATTATTTCCAGTAGAAATACCAATAAACCATATCGTAATAAAAAAGGAGTTCTCTATGATGAGTACTGCAGATGATTTCGATACTCTCTACTCGTACTCTAAGAAGGATTGCAGGAGCTTGGAATATCCACAATATTGGAATAATTGAAACCTCGTGAATATGAATATCCATCTAAATTGAATTTTATGAGAAGAGATGCGAGTTATATGTATTGGATAATACTGCTTTTAAGGTAAAAGTGTAAATGTTCAACGTTTGTGTAAATGTAAATCATCAGATACACGGACGGGGTAATAGGAGAAAAAGAGCAACATGGCTTGTGAGTAAGACATTGGGTACTTTATCATTTAAGAATCATATAATTTGACCTCCTTGTTCTTATTTTTATTCATAGATGTTCATAGACTTTTACAGATTGTATAGATTGTATAGATAGTAAGTGGTAAGTAGTAAGTAGGTAGTAGTAAGTAGGTAGTAGATGGTAAATGATATATCATCGTCTTTCTAAAGTCATGTTCTATGGTATAACTACAATGTCTACCGATGCAGGTACTAGACATTCGTTGACGTGGAATGGATATACGAGGTGTGTATCATCCCCTCTCTGACCCATTTAGATTGGCTCCCTCATGACTCCGTATATCTTCAATTCATCTATCCAACCTAGATTGCAAATTCATGCAATGAATCGAGTCATCACCTGGGTATATAGCTACTGTGCATATAGCTAATGGGCATAGCTAACCACCAACCGACCTACTCTTGATAACTTCATTATAAAGACAGTGCCAGCAAACCTCACTCCAATATACAAAGACAGTGCCAACAAAGAACAAGATACAACCCCTCATCTCAGCACGCTCATCCAAGTAATCACCAACTAACCATCAAAAGCAACTGCCCATTCCCCATCCCCCTTCTAGAAACACATTTGAGACGATCATGGGGAACAGCAAAAAGAGCATCAAGAGTCAGACACAGACAGACCCAGGCATGTGTAGCGATCATCTTCCTGGTGTGATATTCCGTTCCCAGTAACTTCGTAGGTCTATACCGAATCCGTGAGGGATTCCCCTGTTATGTGTATGCATAGTGGTGTTGTACATACGTTTAAGGCTTAGTTGGGAAGCTTGTCTGGGTGATGGGTGAGGGAACGGAGTACAACACTGCGGTGACTCTACTGTCTCGTGAAAACGATATCAGTGAGATGGAGATGGGTAGGGAGAAGAGATACTCATGAGTATGTGGTGTAGTACTCTCGTATGACTAAAGTAAAGGAGATGGATGTATTTGAATGTAAGATTACAAGCGATATAATTTATATACATACATAGGTACATATATATAAACATGTAAACATGTAAACAAAGACACTACATACTACATAAATATAATAATTAAACATTAAAGATAATAATAATAAAATATCAATCTCAATCCCAAATAACATAATACAAAGCATAAACCACAAAGCATAAACCAATCCCTACCTATATAACACAAATCCATCCAATCACAACTCCCATAACGTTACCGAAAGGGTCCTCACACTCCTTCACTAACGACTACCGAAAGGCTACACTACACCACAAACGAATGACCCATACGAGTATTCAAAGTAAGGCTGAGATACGATTAAAACATGAATTACAAATCCATTTACGAGTAGGTATTTTCATCATCACATTTCTACGTGCTCAACGTACAAGAAAGAAAAGGAGTTGGATATTGGACACTCACTCACTCACTCATTCAATACACATTCAATACACATTCATTGATCCATCCATCCATCCATTCTTTATTCCACACCTCCCTCCTATTACCATGGTCCTTCTAGGACTCGGTCTCCTGATCGCCTCAGTTTCATTTTTATATTACAAACATGCGCCAGCGGGATGGTGGACGTTTCTCGAGCGATTAACATTACGAGCGGAGAATCGTATTCAGGATGGAGATAGCAATCAAGATGGAGATAGAGATGCGAAAGGGAAAGAAGGGAAAAGAGAAGATTCGACACGGAGAATCAAAGGAGTAGAAGAATGGGAAAAGGAAAAAGAAGACAGAGGAGAGAAATCTTCGACATTGCCATCATCATCATCATCATCGTCAACAAACAACAAAATAAATGCGCCCGCAGAAAATTTTACAACCACAGTAACAGCTAATGCGCCAACCTTCCAAATCTCCGAACCTTCGCAAAACCCATCAATACAACCACCCTCTCCTCCCCCCAACAAAGCAGCTCTCGACCGTGCCGCCATGCCCCCACCACCACCTCTCTTCAAAAAACCCTCATCGACCCCAAAACCCAAACCGCAAACCCAAACCCCCGCATCACCAACCACTCCCCGCGCGCACGCCTCGCAACCTTCTCCAACCCCTCAAATCCCCATCTTTTCCCTCGACACTTCGACTTCCACATCTTCACCCTCCGATCTTGATTCCGAATCCGAACCCGAAATCCCCTCTTTCCCCGCCGCAAACTCCGCACAGCGCGCTTCGAATACCGGGTCTCGAGTCCCCCCACGATTAAATCCTCTTCCCGCTTTCAAATCCCCATCCACACCCACATCTACAACATCATCTCTCAGCACTCCTGCCCGCGGGCCCCTCCCTAACCGCTCACCTCTCCCAAACCGCAATCCCTCCTCTTCACTCGCCGCTCCCTCCCTCGCCCCCCCACCAACCCACACCTCCATCCCCTCCAAACCGCGCAAAAAGGTTCTCCTCACCCCCAACCACTCTCCCCTCGACTGGGCGCGTCTCACCTCCTCCCCCACCTCCAACTTACGCAATCTCCCCCCTTCCACCCCTCTCCTGCGCGTTCCCCCTTCCCTCCTTAAACAATTCACCGGCAGGAAAGGAAAAGATGCGTGGACGGTGCTGGGGGGTAAGGAATACAATATTACTCCCTATCTCCCGTATCATCCGGGAGGCGAACCAGAGTTACTGAAGTGTGCGGGTAGAGATGGGACGAGATTGTTTGGCGAGGTGCATCCGTGGGTTAATTGGGAGGGTATGTTGGAGGCGTGTTTGGTGGGGATTAGTGTTGGAGAGGAGGAGTTTGAGGGGGTGGGCGGGTTGGAGGATATGGATTAGTGGGGAGGGGAGAAAGAGGTAGAGGAAGAGAAAGAGGAAAATTTATATTTGAGGAACGAGAGGAGTTGTGATGTGTATATATGGGGTGTTGGGAGTATAGAAGATTAGATGCATAGAGTAGATTTGCCTGGATTGTTACATAAATGAGCATCGCTGTATAGATATTAGGCAGGTGCTTCATGAACGGCAATGTATTATATAGAGAAACAAACATACAGAGATGAATAAGGCTCTCAGGAATAAATTAGAGTTTAGAGAGTAAAATTAAGCAATGTAGATAACTCAGATCAGATCAGATCATCAAGCAAACCACCTGCCCCATTAAACCACTCCCTATAAATTCACTGCCCTCTTCTCTATCTCCCCCATTTTCACAACTATCCCCCTCCCCTCCTACTTAAAAACAAACCTATCCTCATCCTCCTCCTCCTCCACCACCCTTCTCCTCCCACCTCCACTTCCACTCCCCACCCCCGTCCTCACCCTCTTAACCGACGCCTCCTTCCCCAATGAACTCGTCGCCGTCCTTTTATTCCCATTCGCTCCAACCCCAAGACCAAGACCAATACTACCCTCTCTTCCCACTCCACTTAATCCACTACCCCTCAAACTCTCTCTCTGAGTCGTTGAAGCTCGGGAACTTCGTGCTGTGGATGCTGGGGTAAGTGAGCGTAATATAGCTGGATTGTCTTCATTTCCATTTTGATTTCCATTTTGACCTTCATCCTCCGACTCCGGTATAATCTCCACTTCTGCGCTTAGAGCACGCGCATCCATAGGATTTTCAGGTAATTCCTCATCTTCGTTTTCCGAGGTGATTTCTCGGAGTTGTGTTTTTGATTTCGGGTTTACTTTTGCTTTGGAGCGGGATGAGGAGATAGGTGTTTGTGTTTCTGGGGTTTCTATTTCTGCTTGGGGATGTGTTTCTTTTCCTTTGCCTTTGACTTTGTTTCTTCGGAGTTGGGTGTCGTTGTCGTTTCCTTCTAGACCCCAATAGTCATCACTGTTTCCATTGCCCCTCTTCTTGACTTCTTCAAGAGGTACGATGACTCTAGCGTGAGCTCTTACTGGTCCATCTTCTGCACCTCTTCTTCTGAATTTCTTGAAATTCTTCCGTCCATTCCATTTATCGTCCCATCTGTCACCTTCGTCCATATGCCTAGTTGCTTTAGGTGCCGGTTTGGATCGCTTAACTTCCATATCCTCCACTATTGTTAGCTTGCGCATTTCTTCGATATCAATTGTTGAGACAGCTTGTTTCAGAGATTTTTCTTCAGCTTGTGCGGCTGCTTCAGCACGTTCACGTTGCTGGGCTACCAAGGCTTCGATATCGACTTCTTTCTTTTCTTTCTTTTTCGCCGATTCGGGAGCTACGACTTCTTTTTTAATGACAGGGGGTGGAGGGGTTGGTTCGCCTCTTTCTCGACGTTGACGCTTGAAAGAGGCGGTAGTTGGTGCAAAACTATCCATGAATGACTTTTCTTCGGCGATGGGGGGTGCAGACCTTTTTCTTGTTGATCGCCGTGTCGGTTGAGATGATTCTTCAGGTTCTACAGACTGGGACATTGCGCGGTAAGTATCAACTTCGCGATTAGGATCTTGAGAAACAAAGAGACCTTGGGATTCTTCGGGGAGATCTTGTTCTACTACCATGGCTTCTGGTATAGAAGCTAGAGAGACCGGTGCTGGTGGGGGATCATCGTCGTCATCATCATCAAACCCACTGAAACGACTTGTCACAGCTCTTCTCGATCTACCTCTTCGAAATTGAGTTTCTTGCGAGATAGCATCCTTAGGAGCAGTAGCTGTGGAGGAAGCACCAGCTGAATTAGACTCAGAAGTCGCAATCGGATTAGTCTTGGGGGGTAGAATTGGATGGGACTCAGCAGGCGCCTCTGTTGCTGTACCACCGTTTGGATATGTAGCTTATAATTGTCAGTAAATATAGTCACCATTGAGTTCAAAAGGAAGCTTACCTGGTGTCGAAGCTGGAGCCACGACTCCAGACATCTCTATCTCGAGAGATCTCCTCAACAATCTTGCATCCGTCTTGAGTACTGCATCCAAGAACTCGCTCTGTAATATAAGTCGTTGATCCAAAGCCAAAGCAACTTGACTAGCAAAGTCTTGGAACCATTCAACACCTTCTCCTTTTGTGGGATAAAAGCCCACAACCACAACACCCTTTCCCTCGCTTCCATCCTCAAATTCACCAACCCCTTTCTCTCCTGCCACATTCTTTACATATCTTACAAATTCATTCACCGGAGTTTGTGTAGGTGTAACTTCACGATATAATGCTTTACCACGTCCATCAGTAATAGGCGCTAGAAGTGTCTCAAATTGAGCTTTATCGTAGAAAACAAAGGTATAACCATCAAACATAGTCTGCCTCGAGAGATCGGGAGCATAAGATGTTGCGGGTTCATCTGTAGGCTCTGTACCGCGCTCAGGAAGATACTGGACAGCATCTGGGAAATTATTTTTGAAATCTTTCTCCAAGCTACAAGTACCATCTGGCTCTGGCGAAGTAGCATCTACAATTGCTTTGATGAATGGATCGTTATCCACTATATACTTCCCATTAATCAAAGCTCGAAGTCCTTTGGCCGTATTGCGTTTTTTGACAACAACATGAGACGTTACATCACGTTCATATTCAGTAAGAACTTTTACGTCGAGTGGGCCAAATGTTGCATAGAGCGCTTCGAGAGGGTTGGCCTTCATTTCTTTTGGAGAGAATGAAAATGATAAAGCAACAGGGCACCAAGTAATTCTACATTATTCAGCATCACTCACACATGTCAAAGGATCAAGGACAGCTCTTACCGGAATATATGCTTAGATCTTCCTATCGTTATTTCATTAATTTCACTCTTCAGGTCGTAGTCCTCAATACCCTTGATTTGCTCTCCATTTACCGTGGTACCAGCTTTAGTCTTTTGGTCGTTCAAAATGACTCTTGACCGGCTTTTGGGATTTCTCTTCACAAAGTAATTAGTATGGATTTCAGATCTGACTTGGCCAACACTTACACAATCATCTGGACCAGGAACCCCGACTTCTATCGTTAAATGCTGTCTCGAAACTGACTTGTCGGCGATCGCAAAGTGACCATCTTTGCTTTCATCAGCCGAGTTAGAAGCCAAAGAGTCGGGCAAACAAACCTTCCGAAACCGTCCTACCGAAGAGATACTTCTTCCCGGGAACGAGCCACCGCGTTTTACCTGCAGGATCTTAGTATGGGTCTTGGTCGAACTGAGTCCCAATATAAATATCTACCGTCAAAGAAGTCTCCATCATTTTCTATAGTCCACATGGTAAATAGAGTGAGATTGATCGTTGTAAATTGAGGACACTTTCTTGTTGACCCATAACATTCACAGATATATTCAAGAGGAATATCGATGATGAGATCTTATGTTTGGTGGTAACATTGGTGGATGGTACTTATACCAGCGTGATATTAGGAGAATTATTGATGGATCGACTTGTAGGCAGCACAGCGTAGAAGAGATGAGATGGAAGCTTGACACGCGAATCTTTGTCTCGCAAAACGCCTGGTCACATGTAGATTGCGATAAGGAACAGTACAAAAAGACATCGTGATTAGGTAAGCATGATTTCCCAGAAGCCCAATCTGTCACTGTACCTCACCGGGGGGAGTGCACCATTCACATCACACCAATATACTTTACCAAAAGCAGTCAATACCAGTATTCAGTATTCTCGTTTCAATTTTTAGGTATTTACAGAAGCCTTTACTACTATTTGTTCAAAGCTGAACCAGACACGATCATCAATAATTGTAGTACAAGGGGTTTACGTCTAGCTCCACCTCCATCTCCCCCTATGCTTCGTTTCAGATAGGTTGGGATTCGTAACCCACGTATAGAATAATAGGTTGTTCGAGCGAGATTAAAACCCGTTAACAAGAAACCTTTCCAAGAATAATAATGCTTAATGATAGGGAGGACTAAATAGAGTAAGATGATTTGCAAATTCCCATTTCCTGCTACATTTCTACGGCATCGAAGGACGTTTTCGTGTACATGAACTAAGAAGAAAACAGTTGAAACAAATCTCATCTCCCCGCCTAGTGCAACCTCGGTTACATATCCAGCTTAACCAAAATACATACCTCATAGGACCGCCCCGATTTTATTGATTACTTGAACTGATACCACCATGGCTATGAACACCCAATCGATCGAGTAGCTTCGCCAATTGTACCCAGCGTTCCAGATAGAAGATTCTGAGGTGTGATTCTCATGTAGGTTCCATTTCAGAGATTTCATCATTGTCTTGAAAATATATATACCTAAGATCAAGCAAAACTCCACCTCCCCCGTTGACTCCATCCCGTTCACATTCAGCCTCACATAGAAAACCAAAGTGCACATTGATTTATCTTCTGACCCTGGGCCGCCACCAGCCTGCGAGGGCAAATAAACGGAACAGTCTCTTGAGACTTGACACATGAACAGTGCCACCCATGAAGTCATTTGTCCGGTACGCTATCATCGTGGCTAGTCTTATATCCGAAAAGTCCCTTATAGTATGTTATACTGAACAAGTTGAATGGAATTGATTGAAGCTTGAGATATTCCCATTTCAAACGCGGGGGTAACAGCCGTCGTGAGTTTGGCTCGCAATGGAGTCGTATGTTACGAGAAGTCTCGGTAGCGAGTCATTTTACATCTCGGATTCCCATGCAGTCTTATGAAAAGAAAAGATGGCGATGGACAAGCAACGTTTCACACAAAAGCTTAAACTGCTTGAATGACATGTATCAAAACGATACAATAGTCTTCATAGTGAGGAGGGTAGATCATTCTCCAAGATATGGAACTAAAAAATAAAAAATCATTAGAACGACAGAACGACAGAACGACAGAAAGAAAGCTTGGATTAGGTCATGAGACGAGACTAAATCATATTTTGATCTCCATGACGCTTCATGAATCAGCATCATACAATAGTGATGAGATACCGTTGATTAGTAGGTTTAGCGTCTGATAGAATTTCAGAGCATGCTGCCTCAGCTGTCGCCAGACCTTGTTCTCTTAGAACTTGAAAGAATGGCTCATACAGCGCAACAATGTTTTTACTCCCCATAGAATCTGAATCATCATCGGAAAATACAAAACTTCCAATCCTTGTGTATTTTCTCGTTACGGGATCCGTATTTTGGAGTACGAGACCCTCAACGACCAAGTCTCGTATCCATTTATTCTCACTACTTTTGCTACTAGTGGCGCCTGGACCTCCAATCAGTGGTACCAAATATATAAGTCGAGCATAATCTTGGTTGATGTCATCTATACAGTCTAAATAGATTCGGAACTCCTTCTTTTGGCCGCGAACATCCAACGAAATTGCAGCGTCACCTCTAGATCCTGCTCCATCTAAAGTCTCTGTGATAACGATGTGGCCAGCTGCCATGGTAGAACAAGCGAGTCGGATGAATCCATCAATGACCTGTCCGAAAGGATCGTAGCTGTAAGGAGTCGTGTTGGCATCCACAACGTGAGCGTACCTAGTATACCCGACGTGTGATTCAAGCCATCTTACTTCCCCATCGATAGAAGCCCAAGACCAAGAAGGAGCTCGCCAGGGCGGTCGTTTCGAGGCCAGCCATCCCACCCGACCCCAGCAAAGCTGAACTTCGATCTTTTTCCTCCACATCCCGGCCAAATACTGATCGCCATTCTCGTCAAATTCTAATTTCGCAATGCCAGAAAATGCTGGTAGTTTGTCTTTCCCATATGTCAGATTAGCTGCCGAATAAAGTTCAACGATTTGACGCCACTGCGGCTTGTAATTCCTTGTTCGGCAGACAAGTGGACGAAGAAAAATATCTCGAAATTTATTGGGAAAGAATTCTGAAGCAATTAAAGACCTGCATTCCCAAAAAGCGCCACGATTACCAAAATGAATGGTTCGTGGTGACAACAATTTCTCTTGCAGAGCCCATGCTCTTGTTCCAAGATGCGCTCTTGAAGTCGAACTTTCGTATTCTGCTTCGGATTGAAAGTCTTGTACTCTTTGCCGTCCACCATCAGTGATTCGTGCTCGAAGGCCGCCACTAAAGTTTGGTGGTTTGAGAAAACAACCTTCCGTACTGTCGCGAGCTGATGAGGCAGCTATTGTGATGACAGAACCACCATAGACAGAGCTCATTAGCGCAGCTTCTCTTTGCCAATCATCATCGTCATTCTGTATAATGCACAAAGAGTCAATCCACAAGAAATCAATGCCGAGTTTTTGTGTAATATTTATTGCATCTTCGAAAGTCTTTGGAAGAATGTCCAGTGGTATCTCCTTCATTAGCTGGCCGATGTTTTTGGTTGTAAGCTTGATAACCTCATGAGATCCCCAGCTATGGGATAGCGTTGCATATCGCAATCTCTCTTGATAGTCCGACGTGAAGACAAGTCGTGGCGATTCTTCAGCGACAAGTATAAGCCGCGTGGGCAAAGTTTCATGGTTATTGCTATTGCAGGCTTCGTGCTTTTGGATACAATTTGATAGCCAGTTGCTCGCTGTGCTGAATACATCTGGCAGTCTGTCATAGCAATTGGCTTCATTCGGTCAGTAGGTTAAACAACGACATATGGTAGTATTACGAACCAGATGCTCGGAGAAAAGAAGACACAAATTTCAGCTCAGACGCTATTCCGGCGTTGCTACTAGTGCAGATTTTGCCCGCTAGATTTAACCACAGCAGTTGTGTTGGGTTTGCACCCCAGTTCTGAATGGATAAAAACGACATTGAAATTTCGCCCAAGAGTAATAACCGATTATCAACTTTGTGAAAGAGGCCAAGTAGCTCCCTATCTTTGAGGCGTTGAATCAAAAACGCGCAAAATTTGCATCCAGCCCGTGTTGATGCTTCTAATTCGAACAAGCTACATGGCCTTACAGCAGTGTGCTCCCAGCCCTCTCCTGGGCCAGGCTCTGAATCGTGTTTTCTAGTTGAAGAATTACCCAACGTCGGCCAGTTATCAAAAAGTTCTTGACATTTAATGAAAAATCTTCCGAGAATGGGAGCAGTTTTGATATCCAATACGCGTCGGTCGAATAAATCCTCGTCCAGCTCATCAGATGCTACAGCCTGAAGTAGATGATGATCTGAAGAAAGATCATCGGCGTCTACTGACATGTATTCTTCAAACCATTCTCTCAAGCCCTCATTTTGAGCGTTTAACTCTTTTGGGATGAAGTCTCCATCATCGGAGATTTGGTCGTTGTTGGCCATTGTTGCCTGCTTTCTGAGAGACAGATGGACCAGTAAACGTGGTCAAGAGGAAGGTGTTATCACTTTGCTGGTATAGGTTTCGAACAGAGGAGTAACTCAAGTCAATTGGAGGACAAAATTATTCCTAACTCCTATATTTTATTCACAGGAGTGTAGGTAATTTCACCGTGACACCAACGCGCGACCTCTATTCCAAAGAATAAACTCGCATGAAAGATCGTAAATAATGATATATCAGTATCTCAAGTATAGAAAAGTATTGTAAAAAGGTTGTAAAATATGAACAGAAGAAGGTCTCTGATTATAGCGTGACATTAGCTGTAAGCATGAGATGAGAAATTAGTGTCGCGGCACGGACCATGTAACATTGAGTTCCCCTCCTCGAGTCCTCCTACCCCTTTCGTCGCCGACGAATCAGTGTCTTGGAGGTTAATGGGTGGGATTTGTAATATTACCATTTGGTGTAACCACCTGCATCAGGTAATGAAGTGCGCATTGAACGATTCCGTGCACCTAAGAATTCATATGGGTGACTATTCTTTCAAACTTGATGTATTCATTAACTTTTGAATTTATAACTTTTGAAGATCCATTTATACTAAAAGGGTAGAAAACAATACACTCAATACACGCTCCAATGCCATGATCATAAGATACAAACTCCATCACTGTAGTATACCAAGACCAAGCTATCATTCGTCACGAAGAAAAACATGAGAACCATAAGGACATTCCGCCAATCTACCCTATCCACTTCGTCGCATCCAGCCCAAGAATCTCAATTTTCTAGAATCCGACTCAGCAGACTCACTTCTTTGTGGCTGTGTCCCCGTACTCGTGAAACTCCTCTGAGGAGCTACTGCAGAGATCATAGGTAAACCTGACCAGGTGGACGGCTGTACTAGGGAAACTGGCCTATGAACTTTCGCTGGAGATCTAATGTCACTTTCGGTCGATGTAGAGGCCGATCGAAGAGCTCGGATACTCAAGAGATATTTGGGGTCTCTCTCATTCATACTATTCAATGTATTGGGAGAGGTGGCCGTTGCTAGTCTTGCGGGTGGTGAAGGTGTGCGAAGTAGACTTCGGTCGATTGGTGTTTCGAGAACCGACTCCTGTATATTATCATTGACAGTCTGTGAAGAAGGGTGAGCCGAACTAGAATTAGTGCAATCATTCAAGGCCTCTGGTCGAGAGTTCTCTGCGGAGTTTTTAACAGGACAATTGTCATTTGACTTTGTGAAAGTTTCTGCTTTAGTAATCTTGATAGGAGATGATGGGGATGAGGGCTTGCTGTATCCTTCATCGCTTTCCAACGTAGACTTTTCTATATGCGCCCGGATACGCTTCAAGTGGAGGTCACTTAATGCTTTCAGTGTTCCTGGTCTAATTTCCGCAGTGGGAGTATGGGGACTAATGTGTGTTGTGTTCACAGGACCCTCTGGAATATCAGGCATTTGTCGTTCACTAAATTGTGATCTTCTCTTGCTTGGGAAATTTGGAGATTTAGCTAGTGTTTTGTCTCGCTCGTTGTAGATTGGCCGATGACTCGCTTCTCCAGAAGGTAGGACTTCTATTTGATTTGTTATTTGACTGTCACAAACATTGTCTGTTCCTTGTTGGACTAGGTTAATCACAGCAGTATTCGATGTTTGTTCTTCTTGACTATTCAACTCAGCTTCACGATCTTCTATTATCTGATGATAAAAGTGGCCAGGACTAAAATCTCTGGAATTCCGTGGATTTAGCTTTTTTGTATGTCGTTTCGAGTTGTTACGATCCTCCGCCTCCATGACTTGATAGGTCAACGCAGAATTCTCGGTTGAGTCTAAAAAATGTTTCCCTGGGCTATGAGATGAATCGGTCGAAGGGATTGGTGGTAAAAGCTCCTGATACAGTTTGACATGTTCACCAACTGTCGTAATGGATAGCGAAGTATCTGGTCTCACTGGAAGATCATCATTATTTCCAGGGCGTTCGAGAGAGTAGACTGACGCCTCGTACAACCATGGACTATGGAGACTTTCCTGGTAGTCGTGAAATTGTGGTGACATCGGAGCAATAGAAGCACTATATAGATCTGGTGTCTGCTTCATGCCTGAATATCTATGCGGAAGTGGTGGCCAAGCAGATCGATCAGGCACAAAGAATTGGCGCGAGCTTTCTTCATGTCCGAAAATAGCTTTCAGTAAAGTTTCGGTATAATCTAGAGGGAATCCAGCGATTCTGACCGATCTAATAGTGCCACGAAGGTTTATAATTGCATCACAAAACTGCATAGCTTCCTTCGGAAAGTATTCTGGTACAATAATTAGTTGGGAACGGAAAGACTTTTGAAACACGAAGGAAAGAGCAAACTTACCAAACAAATCATCTGCCTTCCAATCGGGATCGTTCTCATCAACTGGACGATAACCATTGAAACGTCTACACAATAGAGTAAACTCAGCCATTCTATCACGTCGCTGTATCATACCACTGACAAGATTAAGTAGAAGGCTTTCCATTTTTTCCATGTTGTACTCAAATCGCCTAGCAAACTTCAGCGCATTGCCACCAAACCGAGTCAGATCAAGTTCAATTGTGAGGTGTTGAATCCTATTCAAAAAATTGGGCAACCAAATACTCGAGAGCGGAGTGAAAATTGAACTGCAAAATGGAGTCAAGGTAACATGGAAGTGATATTCGGTCCAAAAGAAGGTCAAAATATCATTTCTCATGAGGCTGAAGGATGCAATTGCACCAGAAACCATTTCAAGGACGGTCCACGGTGAAGTGAAGTAGTAATCATGATAGCAATTCCTCCAAGTAAATTCTGGGGATAGAGATACTGTAGTTTCCGTGCTACTAGGCAAGCAGTAAGAATATATCTTACGGCGAATTTTTGTAGGCATATCGAAAAATGGAGAAAAATTGTCGTTCTGTCGGGGTGGAAGGCAATACTCGAAAGTCTCGTTGGAATCCATAGGGACGCCATCGGTAGCGCAAAGGTCCCAATTCCTGTCGAAGGGAGGATCCCAGGGAAGGGTAGTCTCTTTGGCAGATGTCGAGATGTAATTTTTTTGAGATCTTGAGGTTTCTCTACTGGACACCAATGCTAAACGCTGGAGTCGTGTAGGTTGAGAAGTTTTTTTGCTTCTTGTAGACGAGTGGCGAGAGAGAGATAGCCAACTCGAGCGATTAGACTTGCTTGAATTTGATGGAGGTCGAAGAGTCAATAACATATCATTCTGCGGGGGGCTGACTTGGACACCTTCTGGGATTTTGAATGAAACGACTGACGTTCGCTTTGCACTTGGAGGCGGAAGGGGTTGTTCGGAATTCAGTTTTGTCTGATTCATTATCGGTGGAACCCACACTCCCGCAGAATATCTGCTAGATGTAGATGATGCTCGGGTTGGAAGCGAGACATCTTTCTCCGGCAGTTGAAGCTCCCTTGTAGATTGAATGGAGGATCGATTATTAGGAGTTGTCAAGGAAGAATGAAATATCCTAGGAAGGCGCGGTTCAGCCGAAGATGACGTTCGAGTTGGAAGGAACTGATTGTCTTCTTGTGAAGGAACATCCTTGAGTGGTTGAACAGAATGTTTCTTATGAGTAAAGAAGGTAGTGGAAAGGGATCTTGTAAGTTTGCTTGCAGTGGACGCTGCACGAGTTGGGATCTCTTTCTTGGACGAAAACATTTCTTGCATAGATTGCACAGAAATTCTGTTGCTGAAAGAAAAGGGCCTCGACGTGCGCACTTTGTTGATTTCTGATGATGAACTAATCGGAGGCAATTGCCCTTGCTGCGAAGATAATATTTCAGCTGATTTAGTGACAACATGACTGTTAGGAGACAAAGTGGACTTTTTGAATCTGCTAGATTTCGAAGAGATGCTAGCTGGCAGAGATTGGCCTTTAAGTGAGGACAAAGAATTGTGAGTAGAATCAACAGAGCAACCACTGGTCTGGGAGGTTGTCGGAGAGTCAGATTTTCGAGAGAGGGGAGACAAAGATCGTTTGATTGACCCAACAATAGACCGTCGCAATGACACTGATATTGTTAGCAGGATTTGGATACAAGATTGAGCTGAGTGCTTACATCTCTTATTGCCAGAGCTTATCTTCTCTGTATAGTCCATGACTTTTAAAATTTAAAGCAACAGGTTGTTTAAGAAGTAGTGGGATGCGCCGAAGATCGGTTAAGATAATTGATTATTTTGATCACTGTGAACTGAAATTTTATTAGCGAGTAAAATCAGCAAGGCTGTGTAAAACCTGTGAATAGGTAATTATGTGAAGGATGAATTTTGTCTTGACTTTTATTTAGTGTATTTCACGTTCTATATTCAATAGCAGATTGTTAATAACGACTCGTTCATATCAACCCCCCCCTCCTGAGAAAGTCTCTGCACAAACCTAGTCTACGTTCCAGTAGCTCTAATACAATGACACGGCAAGAGAAAAGTATGTTCCAAAATGCTTATAGTTCCTCAGTAGATGATGGAAACAGCGATCTGGACTTTTCTAACCCTCCCCCCCCCCCCGAAAACTCCACAGCTCTGAATAGAAACCGATACCCGAGAATATTTCATGGCTCACGTTATGAATCAAGAATACTGATGATTTTGCCAAGATAGCTTCATACTGAGAGTCTTCTGACTGCTTCATCTCACTCGAGAACCCTACATATAGGGAACAATACATCGCGGTCGTGAGTTCGTAACCACGAAACTCTGAGATGTGCCCGCTACCTTAGCTACTGCCAGTGTAAAATACACCGGGTGGGTAGCCGATATATCTCCTTTTGCCTGGTGAGTAGATACCGCCATGAGGCGCCATGAGGCAAGTATCATTGCTCTCTTAACAGTGACTGTTTTCATTAGTCTTCGATCAGGACCTGCGCAACCTAACGAGTATCACATCCTGTGACCCTGAGCCAATAGATCCAAGTATCATCCAGGGGCGACATGCTGATATATTGGAACAAGTATTCTAAGTTCCAGACAGAGACTTCCGATATCAGACAATACTCCTATTCTTAGATATTGATATGGCAGATTCTGCTGAGAGTCCCTGAAGTCTATCAATTGTGATATCACTTGAAGTTGTCAGAATGTGGTGTCGGAATAACAGATATTCCGGACCCCGCCATCGTCATAATTGATTTTGAAAACCATTTCTTTCCTTTCACACAAACGAACGACTCGGAATTTCATCGCACATAACAGGCATATTCTTAGGACTTTCACTATTTGGTACATTCTACACACAACAATACTACAGCAGCAGTCTCAAATAATTTATCGCAATAGCAAGCATGAGTGCACCACCTGCTAAGTTCGATGCCGAAAAGGCAGACAATTTTGAAGATGTAAGTTATCCGTCATTGTATGCGCGCAACATGCTCTTGTATACACGTTACTGTTCACGGAACTGACAAATGTGTAGATTGAGAAACAATTCGCAGTCAAAGGTTCGCATAACTCCAAGATCTTTTCCTAAACACCCTGCCATTAACACCGAAATTAGCTGTTCAACATATGTCCACATATTGGGCAATCCTCGAAAAGGTCCGCGGATCCTCTCTCAGACTCACAAAAATCGACAATGAGATCTATGAACATTTGATGAAGGATTTCCCAGAACTTGATCCAGCAGCCACAATCAATGAGGATGAAATGAAGAGCAAGACAGGAAAAGAGAGATGGAGAAATTTCATGATGAAGTATGAGAAGACCGTGGAGGATTATAATTTCGGAACGATGTTGAGAACGAGTCCAAAATCTGAATATGAACAAGACGCGACCATTTTTGGTATGTTGAAGTTAAGGTGGTTATTTGGCAGTGGTGAAGCTAACGATGGCCTTGTATAGTCCCAAGAATGCAATTCTATGCTTACGAGATTGCAAGGTTGGTCCATTTTACCTATATGAAGTAACTATTCCCTAACAACTCAATAGGAACCGCAAAGGTTTGAATGATTGGATCTACGAAAAAGAGCACCCAGAGGCCGAGAAGAAGGCTGCTTAGGAGACTGATCCAAATAACAAATTCCGTTTAAAAACTTTATACCCTCAATCATCAGAAAATCTACTTATCAGTATAGTTTATAGCCATGGTGGAACTCTGAACGTAAGGACTCGAAGTCGACTTTGTCTTATACAACATCGCAGCACGTTATTAGCCGCCTGAGATCTGATTTTCTTGTTTTTGTTCTACTTCGTGAATTAAACATCAGCCAACCACAGCCATTTGTGTCCAGTGCTTACAGGAAACTAATAAACGTTCGATTTGAGCAAAGACAACCTGTAATCTTTCGGCCAGTAGTTTTATAACCTGCAAATCTATGCCCTGCATTTCTACATCTTTGACTCGTACAAAGTTCGATTTTGCAACCACTCAATTCTTGACTTCGGAAAGTTTTCAAGCGTGAGCCAAGTGGCCAAAAAACCCCCAGTTTCGTTGGTAATTTGAATATAGAGGTATTAAACGCCTTTTGACGAGTATCTATCTTCTTCATTATGATAATTCCTATCGCTTCTACACACCTGACTATTTCCGATACCTCCGCACTCGATCATCTATTTTGAGATGAATATTTCTATACACGATGTCAGCCGATTGCAGAACCCAAGAACATTCAAAGAAGAGTAAAGATCCAGGCAAGCAAGGGATCTGAGGATGAAAAGCGTCAGGCAGCACAAATTCGAGAGATGCAAGAATTCAAAGCTCATCGCAGAAAAGCTGGAATGATGGTTTGAAAACCATGCGTCGAGTCCAAAAAGAGGATGATGTGGAAGATGAAAAGGCAAATGGGGGCAGGCGTGTTAGCTGGTTCAGCTAAAAAAAACGTAATGGATTCAAAAAAGCAAAGCAGAAAATGGGATATTGGGATGAATTCCATGATTGAAGGGACACACGATGCCCACAGCATACGCAGAAGGGACAACGACAAGTTTTAGTTACTATACAGTTTGATAGTGTGATTACTGTTTCACCTAGGTGCGGTGCGGAGTCAGATTTCCAAGAGCAGATGGCGGGCAGATAGCATGGGGACGTGGATGGACGTTGGCAAGCTCAATCGTTGGATCCAAGGTTGGTGTTTGGAATTACGGATACTGCTTTTTGGGTTTGTCAGATTGCAGTTGTCAGGATCCTCAAACTTCTACACTCAATAGGATATGGAATGGAGTTTTAGTCACAAATTCTTATTACTGAGATTGGGAAGGTGTTTGATTTTTGAATTGACCACAATTTGAAAAGATTTGGGTTTGAAAGCCTTGAAGTAGTCTGGCTATTTTCTAATTTTATTATCCCGTCCCCGGGAGTTGAACGGCTGACACTTTTCGTGGCTCTCATCTACCTACACGTACTTCTCCATTCAATCCTCAACACTGCTCCACTTCTTATCATTAACCCCCATTAGCTCTCATTCATACATCAGTCTCGCTGTTGAAATACGTCTCTTTATATTTGGGACATATCTCATTCCATGCATGCTGATGATAGTCACAGAGCTTAACTCTCATAGGATTCCTGGGATCCGCTTCTACCTTCCACGGAGTCCCCGCTGGCTCCCAGATGGCCTTCATTGTATCAGATTGAAGTCCATCTGCCCATAAAAGAGTAACTTCAATGCTGGCGTCCGATTCCCTACATTTCGAGCCAAAGAAACATCCTAGTGATTGCGATAGGTAACATCTGGCTAAGAATCGTCGTGCCGTTGAATGTGTCTGAGTGGAAGATACCGGCTTGGTATGTTTGTACCCATACATAATAGTTTGCATTGTTGGAAAAGTATTTGATTTGAAGTAGAAAGAGACGATGCGATTCATCATCACATCTTGCAAAAAGGGGATCTCCTTCTTCTCAGCAAAGATATAGAGATCCCACAGAACTTCAATGTTCTTGATAGTTTCCAGAAGCCAAAATCTACCGCGATACGCGAATTGCAATAATCCTATGAAAACTCTGGGATCGACCTCTAGTTTGAAGTATTTAGAGTTTCCAATGGGTCCGAGGATACTAGTGAAGAGTCGGGATTGGTAGCGAGTGAGTAGCTCCCGATGCACGATAAACTCTACCTCTTCGCTGTAATGTACGGCGGCTATCTTTACCATGACGTGGTTTGCACTGCAGATTCAATTAGTATATCTTGCATGCGGCGAAATGCTGTACTCACCGGTTATTGCCAGGGAGTGGGGCAAAGCGAGGATCTGCTTCTTGCCAATTGTAGGTGGCGAGAGTTTGAGATATGGACGGCATTTTATGTGCTGTTTTTTTCTTGGAATATAAAAATAGTTGTCTAGTCTCTAGTAGAATATTTGTGAGATATGTCATGTGAAGAAGTGACTGTCGTTGGAGAAAACTTTCGGGTTTCTAGTTCTCGTGGTGTATGCATGAACTTGTGGCATCTGATGGTATCTGCTTTCGAGCTTCCCTGAAGAATTTTCCTTGTAGATGTTATGTTCGAAAGTTCACATATATAGAAAGTTCAGTATCTACGGTTGCAATTCTACAGTTCTCAGTCCGGCTCAGTATGATTAAGTCTGCGAGATCCACTTATCATAGCAAATCATCTTTGCAGTACAATGCTACCGTACTAGTGAGATCTAGAGTTTCCAGATGCTATCGTATTGCACATATCGAGGTAGTTTGTGGAGTATCTGTTTGATGGATTCGAAGGCTCGAATTTAGCAGACTGGTTGGAATATGGTAAGCCAGGTGATCTCAAGTGCAGTGTATATTTTTGGACTGAAGCTCATGATCCTTAGCCAATACTATATTTCTACTTTCCATCTTCTTAGATTAGCTTTGTGTTCTTCTCAAAATATTCTTGGTGAAGCTGTCATTCTCTAGGTTTACCACCGCCTATGTTGAGCCCCGCTACAATGCGTAAGTTAGAACCAACTCCATCTCAGATGGGATATCACTGAGAATCTCAGTTTATTGTTGATGCCAGCAAAGACTTCGGGCTATGCTTGATGTTGTCATTTACTGGTATTTGAGAAGTTAACTGGTAGCAATACTTGCACACGCAAAGTCGCTTCCTACAGAGACCCTCAGAGACCCTCAGAGATCGAAATGGTGATCATAGTTCCTTGTTAGATCGAGGTTCTTGTGTGGCTGTTCGTTCAAGACTATATAAGCATATCACATCACTCAGAATTACAATCGAACGGGAGTCGATGGATGAAACTTTAATGCATAAGTGTAGGAAGATACAGTGTGTAAAATCGCGATCTACTTTGCTCGGTTTTCTGGTCCTTACCCCTATGGACAGCAGGATATATGGTTCTATCATTCTAGAGGTTTCCAGATTCATAGTCCAAAATTTAGCAAGCCTACATCATTTCCCTCGTCTTCACATAAAGTTTATGTAATACAGCTACGGTCTGGTTTAGGAAATAGCGGGGTATTCAAGATGTTAGTCTCGTCGGAATTCGCCATGCGGAGAATACAGGTGACAAAATATCCTTACTATTATCTGTCTGTAAATCTCACTGACAATAGGAAGCAAATAGACATAGTACAACTATCTCACAAGAGCGGTTATTGGACGGGATAGACTTGGAGCCGATTATGAGATTTCGAACATGGAATTTCCATTTAGACAGTTAGTAACGGATTCTAATTTGCCAATACCTTATCCAAATCCTCGGAACTGTTTAGGATTCGAATTCAATCTTGACACAGGTGTTTAAAAGTCTCATGACGGCTCTCCTCATAAATTATATCAATGAATGACTGAATGATGCAAGTTGTAGCTACTACTTCTTCCCGCTGACCATCATAACCGCAAATGGATTTTCTTCGGCCTTGTCATCACACCAGCTTCGAAGCCTTCACTTGCAGTAGTAAATTCAATAATTGCAATCTTTGCTTATTTTCGTCTTTGAGAATGCTGGAAAGGCTCAGTAAGCCTTACCTCGCCACAACCTCTTCCCATCAGAATAGTAACATGGAAAAATTCTAAGTCCGATCCAAAGATATCTCAAATTACACCACAAGAACAATCACGAGGCAATCGAGGTCTGACAACATCCTCGCATTAAGAGATACTCATAGAAATCATGAAATAATGACGTAGAAGCCGTATCCTAGATCTCTCAAGGGATGACGGCTCAATAGGTAAGCATGATTCATTGGAGCTCAGCTTCTGCCAAGCATATCTCACAATTATTCTCTGTGAGGACCGTCTTGTTCACAGTTGATTTGAAATCAGACCAGTCATCATTCAAAAACCTACAGACTCTGCCTCCCTTGCTTGATGACCTCGGGTAGTGAGTAGTCAGGTGCAAAGCAATCCCAGCTTATCCCTCAGCCCCTTTCTCGTGCATCCTAAAGCGATCATGAAGCGAAAGGCATGAGATATAATCAATGACCTCCCTCATAATAAATGTCGTTTCTAGATAATGAATAGAAATGACCCTCGAATGAACAAGGTATCTGCGTAAATTAGCCAGTAAGGCTGAATATAACGTTCCATGCCAGTTTTGGTTGCACTCAACAATAAAAAATACATTGCGCGTTTTGGGGGTCTCATCTATACGTTGTATCAAGTATCATAAATATAATTGAGGCTGTCCTTCAGCGCGGCACGATAGATAATCGAAAAATTTAAATACTAATCATAGTGAGATTTCAGGCACCTGCGTAACCAATCCTAACAGGCTGGTTTCTCATCATTCAATACGTGAGCTCCAATACAACCATTTAGGGATACATATTAGAAATTTACGATGATCAGCTAAGCCGTATGACAAGATTTTGCCGTGAAAAGCGTATTCTCGGTAAGTTGTGCCGCATCTTCATGCCCCATGAATGTAAGCTTACCGTTTCAAAGAAATGTAATATCGGTAAGGCTATTAGGATCACAATAATATTGAAAAAGATACGAAGTCACAGGTCAGCTCAACGGTAAGCTTATAGGAATCTATACCATCCCACCCCGTAATATCGGTGGCGGTGTATTGTGTCCCGAAAATTGGAAGAGTCACGCCCATGTTCTGAGGTGCTGTTTTCAGCTTCTGCGCACGCCTCTTACGCGGTATGTTTGTCAAAATTGATGGCACTATATCGGTGTGTTGAGTTTAGAAGCCTAGCTATGATTCTTGCAATCTATAAATTAAACATTGTCCCACGAAGCTCTGCAATTATAACAAGAATACTCGAAATTACACTTTCCTTGTGCTTTACCCAGTAATAAATTCTATCTATCACACACAAACCTGCCCCGATTAAATCCAAACAACATGGCTCAAGTACATAGCACAAGTCTTCCATTCAAATGAACCAAACTGACAAAACCATTAGAGCAATGGCGTAACGTCAGAACCGGCCATCACAACGATGAACGGTGCTCCCGTTCTAAAGCCAGCATCTACCCAAAGAATTGGCAATCAGCTCAGAGCCACTCTTCTGCTTCAAGATATCAATCTCTTGGAATTGATCCAACATATTACCCATGAGCGAATTCCAGAGCGGTAAGCCAAAGACGACAGTTCTCATTGCAAGTTTTTATCATGACCTGAACTAATCTAATCATCTGCAGTGTCGTCCATGCAAGAGGTACCAGCGCTCACGGATACTTTGAGGTCACAGACGACATCTCAGATGTCACATCCGCAGCTTTTCTGAACCGGGTTGGAAAGCAGACCGATTTGTTCTGTCGCTTCTCTACCGTAGCTGGTCGAGCAGAATCTGCCGAAACTGTCAGGGATACCCGTGGTTTCGCTTTTAAGATGTTTACCGAGGAAGGTAACTTAGATTGGTTGTTCCTTAGCACTGTAAGTCAATCCGGGCAAGTATTCCAGAACTGCTCAAAAGCTTATACTCTACTTAGCCTGTCTTCCCAATTCGGGATGGAGCTAAATTCCCATCTTTCACTCATGCAACCAAGAAGAATCCACGAAGTGGTTTACCTGATCACAAGGCATTCTGGGAGTAGGTTTTGATCCTTTGCTACACTATTTCAACAGAACTTTAACTCCTCATAGCTACTTCACTCACAACCAAGAGGGAATTCACTTCCTGATGTTCCTCTTTAGTGACCGTGCTACACCTGTCGATTTCCAACACGCCGACATCTTCAGTATCAACACCTACAAGTTCACCAAATCAGACGGTTCATTCACATATGTGAAGATACATCTTAAGACCAACCAAGGAGTGAAAAACTTCACACAAGATGAGGCCAATCAAAAGGCTGGTGTTGACCCCGACTTCCAAACTCGTAGCCTTTATGAAGATATTGAAAATCAAAAGTATCCAACGTGGGATGTCTTTGCTCAGATCATTGATCCTGTCAAAGCCGAAAATTATCATATCAATATCTTCGACGCAACCAAAACATTCCCATTTTCCGAATTTCCTCTTCGCAAATTCGGTAAAATCACTCTGAACAGGAATGTGGATAATTTCTTCGCCGAACAAGAGCAAAGTGCTTTTAGTCCAACGAATCTTGTTCCTGGATGGGCTCTCACTCCAGATCCTAGTAAGTTCTTTCTTCTGGTCAACAATGACTGTGGTTTTCTGTTCATAACAATTCTAACAAGCATACTAGTCATTCAAACCCGTGCTCTTGCCTATGCAGACACTCAAAGATATCGCCTTGGAGCCAACTTTGTCCAACTCCCTGTTAATGCCCCATACAAGAAGCCCTTCACTCCCCTCATTAGAGACGGAGCCGCTACTATCAACGGCAACTTCGGTGGAACTCAGAATTACTTCCCATCATCTTTCTACAATGTTGGAGTGGCGACACAATATGCACAACCTGATGAGGAACAATTCCAAGGAACAGTCGTCAACTTTGAGAGTCAAGTCGTCGATGCAGACTACGTGCAGCCAAGAATCTTCTGGGAGAAGACATTGGCTGAAGAGCCAGGTCAACAAGATAACCTTATCAGCAATGTTGCGGGTCACTTAAGCTCCGTTACTGGAGACATGGGACTTCAAGTTCGGCAAGCGGTCTATGGTATGAAATGCGTTTCACCTCTTGATATAAATTATTTGCTAACTTTGTAACCAGCAATGTTCGGCAAAGTCAACTCAGATCTTGGCAAGCGCATTGAAACTTCAACAGAGGCTTTGATAAAGCAAAACGAGACTGTAACAGTGACCAAAGATCTGAATAATATCAAGATCAGCAAGCAGAATGGAGTGAAGAATGGAATAGTAAATGGTAACAGCCATAACAGTGGTATGTTCGCTCATAAGAATTGGAACTAGGAGATGTCAGTTTTGTTGTACTTGTAATGTATTGTTGGCAGTTGGAGCGAGTAAAGTCTGTTTTCTGAATAAAAGGGTTTGTGTAGTGATAAGTGCGGGAATTCATCTTCCCCAATCGTGTGAACGAGAAGGGATAGAAGAGATAGGAGAAATAGAAGAAGGAGAAGCGGATAATTTTAATTTATTTTGGATGTATTTGACGCCTTGTATTTGAGTATCAAGAAATCGGCAGTCCTCATTGGAAACTTCTCAAAAGTCAAGCTGTGCGAAGAGCCGAAAGCCTACCCCCCATCCCAGATGTCCTGCGCTTCTCTTCCAAGTACCTCAGAGTCTCGATCAATCGACGAGATAAGGACTAAGTATATATACCATACAAACTCACGGCAAAAGACTGCCGAAACCCATATGCAGGCCCTTTTTGCCGCTTGAAATAGGAGCTAGCTGAACCGAATCCGTTGACTTAGGAAACAGAATTTACAGGGCTGCCATGGATTCATAATGGGACGCCAATATATTAGGATGAGGATAATCAGATTGCGTATCGAACGAGGATAGAAACACTGAACCAAACACGCTTGGGAGGCAATATATTATATTGCCCGTCTCGTGGACGTAGTTTAATTGTAGCCGGGCATCAATCCTTATTTAAGAGATAACACGTCAGACAATAATTGGAATTGATGGGAAAATTTATCAACAAGTAGAGGAGGAAATTAAATAGCAATTTCTGAACCAAAAAGTTCCAAGATTATTTACAAAGCTTCGATATAATATTCTCTTGTCTGGTTAAACCACGACTGTGTGCGCCTTTCCTAGTCCCTGGTATATGCCTCCCAAAATTCCAAACGCCATGGGTATGATTTAAAACAAAGCTCTCTGTACCAAGGGTGAGCAACACCTATATTATGATGAATACCATATGGGAACTGGCATCGTTAGTTCTGTTTGAAGATGGTTTGAATCTGAATTCTGAAAGCCGTAGGTCCCCGCTGGTGGGATGCGGTATGGCTCTGGTTCATTGGAATTTTCCTGGTAGCCTCCTCCAAACAACGAATAATGTATATGTTGCTGACTGTCCAATTGCAATGGAGGAGTTTGCTCCCGAGAATTACTGTGTTCTACTTGAACATTGCTTTGTGGTTGCTGAGAACTTTCTGGAAGTTGGCCACTCGCGACCACCTTCTCAAATAAAGCCGCTCTTTCATCTTGCAACTCCTTCCTTTTGACTCCCAGAATTTTCTTCTTTTCTTTAACTTCTTCGCGAAAGTTAACCAGACGTTCATTACTATTCTTTATCTCTTGAGACAATCGTGACCGTGCTGCGACCACCTGCCGCTTAGACTTCTCGATATTCTCCTGAATTTTGAGGTCAGAGGAATTTTTGTCGAAAATGACATCGGACATTAAGCTTCCTTGTGCAATGTTCATCGGGCCCAAAGGTTGAACAGCCGGTTGCATTTGTCGTGCTTGGGAAACCAACACTTCTACTTGAGAAGCAAGATGATGAGCTTTTGCAAATGAAGATCGTTCCATCATACAGTCGAATCCTCCATCAACTCCCCATGCATTGATATTTGATGACTGTAGCGCATAATCCATAGTCACGATGCACTGGTTGATGACGGTGGAAGCTTTCTGCAAGATCAATAAAACATTGGATTCGGTACTTAGCAGTAATTGTCCCTTGTTGAACGAATTTTTGGCACGAGAAAGAATATGTTCCTTCGTATCTTCGGTGGGGAAATCATGCGATGGACCAGAAAATATAGAATTATAAAGAGCATCTAATTCCGCTTGTGCCGCATTATGTTCTTCTACCAAAGGTTTCAACGACGAAGCTTTGGATTTAGCATCTTGAAGTGTATCGTTAAGATGACTCAAATGACGCTTGGCTTCCAGTTCTTTCTGAATTGCATTCAACCATTCTCGGTGTTCTTGCTCTCCCGCCTCGATAAATTTATCTTTTCTCCCACGTAATTTATACGCCAGACGTTTGACAGTGGAGCCTTGATATTCGTCGTAGTCTTGGTGTTCCTTTGCACTTGCTGCGACCAAAGTTTTTACTCGTTTCTCTTGCTGGGAGATGATACTCTCGATAGATGATTGGTATTGTGTGATTTGAATGTATTCAGACGGCGCATGATCCGTTCGCGAAAGGATGGAGAGTAGATGCGCGTTTTGAGCAGCTGAGGCTAATATATGTTGAGTTGCCATGGATAGACCTTTATTTTGCAAGTGTTTAAACCACAAGAAATTATCAGGAGAGAGATGGAAGCTTTCAAATACGTGAAAGCTGCAAGAAATCGGGAGGATGACGCAAAGTTGGTGATCTTCAGATCCATTTGAGCGGTTCGCTGTATATTATGTCAGGGCATACCCACTCACCGACATGGCCGTTTTCCTTAGCTGCAGAGACAGCACAGCCTCAGCTTGTCTGCGCCTTGCGTTAATGAATCATTCAGCAAATCAAAATCAAGAGCAAGGTGCGAGAATAGTGGTGACAAGAACTTTAAAACAAGACTTGTGATTCAAAGAAAGCTTCGGTGAATCTGAATCTTTTGAAAGTGGCCATTTACCTCCTGGTATATCAATTGTTTGAATAGTGCTACGAGTAGCATGATCGAGCCTGGGCACTTCAAATGGATATTCTTTCGATTATATTGTCAGAGGTTCTGGGGAAACACATTCTCTCAGGATCAGACTGCGATTCGGGCAAGTAATAAGGACATTATGGTAGGCGGATATAGCCACATAGCCACAAATGAAATAATAGCTAATAGCTACTATAAAGTAATCAGCTCCAGAGTATTCTTGAGAAAGTTAGAAGAGAACCACCACGAAATGTTGCATGCTAGTTTCAAATATTACGTAATCCAAGTTGGATAAGGCTAAGCGAGGACTAAGGTTATGTGTAGCCTTGCATGTTCTCAATTGTCAGCCTTATCTACATCTCGACAGAAACGAACGGCGTCGAACCCTTTCTCTTATCTTTATATCGATACCCTCCCAATAACAATAATCTGTCTGCAAATGACCAGATAGACAGGTGGCACAATCATTTGTTTGAGACTCGATTCTTCGGAAGGTGATTATGTCCGACATAACCAACACGACCATCGAGTCGAAACGTGAATCTGCCATTGAAACACCAGCGTCAAAACCAATCAATAATACTCGTTTGCGTCGATTCCTCGTACTTGCTTCAACTAAAATTGCCAGACGAATCCCTTATTGCCGCCGTTATGGCCCCATCAGGATATCTCCTGGAATTTGCGTTAAAAGCGGCAAATCCATAACTTTGGCCGAAGCATCAGCCATGAAATTTATTGGAGAACACACAACTATTCCAGTGCCCAAGATCTTCTGTTCATTTGTGCACAAGGGAAGCACATATATTGTCATGGAAAAGATTCGTGGAAAGCCCTTAGTGCATGGATGGGTACATCGGACACCTGAATCCAAGGCAAAGATCCTTTCTCAAATTCGAGAATTAATTGCGGAGATGCGGAAGTTGACGCCGGCAACGTCAAAGATAGCCAATGTCGATGGCGGGATATTATATGACGGAAGAATCAGTGGACCTGCACAATTTGGACCTTTCGAAAACACCAATGAGTTTCACCGGTATCTGCGGTCGGATGCGCCAGCTCGAGCTACAAACCCCGAGGGCGTGAATGAGCTTATAGAATGGCACGATGGCCCTTGGCTTGATCCACCTGTCTTCACGCATGGCGATTTGAGTAGCCTCAACATTATGGCAGAAGGTGACAAAGTGGTTGGGATCATTGATTGGGAGACTGCTGGTTGGTATCCTTCCTATTGGGAGTATACAACAGCGATGTACGTCAACCCATACAATGAATTTTGGAAGGAGGAGGTTGGTAAATTCTTGGATCCGTTCCCTACAGCACAAGCTATGGAAGAGACTCGGCAGAAATACTTTGGAGATTACTGAGTTGCAACTGCATTGATATTCTCTACACAATTTCTATCTTCGCCATTGAAATCATGGTAGGGATCGTATTAAGCCCCGAGGGTTTCCACCTATTCGTTTCCCTCGAAGCTATCTCCACGTCAGGGACTATGACGTCCGAATTGACATTTGAAGACCATAACTTCCGAAAGGGGGTGGGCGATATGAACGATTGTCATGATTACACGCTTATGCTTTTTAAATTGAATCTATAATTATTAATTTAATATTAGGACATCCGGCAAGAGAGGTAAAGACTGATAAATTGTATTCATGTTCCTGAAGATCATCAGATCCAACCGAACTGGATGATATTTCTCTTCTACTATTTAGCATGATAAGGCTGCAAACCCTTCCGCGAATGGCTAACGTCCATACCCCACACAGACCGTTGGATTAAAGGCCGGTACCAGATCAGAAACGGAAAGCATTGGTTCATAAAGTTCGATTGGCACACATGTGGTTGATTACCACTTGTCTAATTACAGATGCTTATCAGTTAGCGCAAAGCAATATGCTACCGTGGTTCCGCCTACTCTGCCAGTTTAACCGTAAGGAAACATGCTATCAAATTGAGTGGTGTACATGACGCCTTCTACATAAGACTATCTTCATGACACAAATACCCCAGGAGCGTTTTTGACACCAAAGTTGCCGCCTGATTTTAACATAATTCATTCAAGAAACACTTTCGCTCCGTAACAAGAATTAAGCCAGAAATCTGGACTGTTCAGTATTCAACGAGATTCCATTCAACTTCAGTTTTCGCTGAAGTCAATCACCTTGGACGATCATGCCTGCCGGTAAAGATCGTTTATATGTAGCGCTTTATGCGCGTAGTGGCAAAGCCCTTATGCCAGGGAAGGAGGACACGTAAGATGATTGCTTCCGCGTCTTCTGAATCAAGCATAATTCAGCTAACAAAATTGGCATGAGAAGTTATCATTGGGCTTTCTTGGTCGGGCCTAAGAAGGAGGTAGAAGGGTCAGAAGGAACACGTTTTCACGCGAAAGAAAGCTTTTCCGTCTCGTCCGGGAAACCCGAATGGATATACGACGAACAGTCCATTCGTCTCATATCCACGCAAATGCTTTTGGTTCGAATCATGATCGCGAAAATCGAAGATAGGGGTCGTATGTTGCAAGTTTTACGGGAACTCCCTTTGAGAAGCGGGACTGAAGGTTGGAACTGTGTGGGATGGGTGAGAGAGGCATTGGTCGAGTTGCAAAGGGATGGAAAAGCTTTGGGTACCGCTGTAGTAGATTGGAGTACGATCCGAGATGCGGCCATGAACTATTGTCAAAGGAAAAAGGATGAACATCGTTTTGACGGTGTCATTGATTGGAAGACGACCAAGGCGGCAACATTTGACCTGATCAATGGGAAGGAGGTAATACCATAGAGCTTAATGCATAATCGTTACAGAAAGGAGGTATAGAGGGTGGGACAAGTATCTACCAATTCACATCATTGTTCTTGTCTGTTCAGATCAATGAGAGGCGATCGAATATTGAAAGCATTTTGACCATTCAGATTATTTTGAACATTCAAAGCATTTTCAATGTCCAGGTTACATTAAACATTCAATTTGTTTTGGACTTTCAAAGTATTATAAACATTCAAATCATGTGAAATATTAGTTGTCTTCGAATGAATCTCTAAATAGCGGCCGAACTCATTCTACCACCTCGACCGTGAAACCCAGGGTCTTTTTCTCTGTACTTTTAGGCATATCCTTCTGTTACCACCCCAAGCTCTCGATAGTCTTAGATGCAGCTCTCATTTCCCATTTTGGTCCCGTTTTCACCCCAACTTCATGCCTCATTTCCTCAAATTACTCTGCATAATTCAGCCAGCGAACTCCTTTCATCAACTCTGTCATTTTCTGGAAGAAGACCGTGATCCCTCCGACAGGGTATCCCGCGACCAACGTTGCAACTTTTGGAAGGTCTACCAAACTCTTGGCCGCCATTACCCGTCCCTCCCACGTCCACTGATGTAAAATATAAGTCTTGCAAATGATATCCATTTCCCGTTTCATTCTTTCGGACTCGAATCAAGATGTAGAATATCACTTTTGATGTTATCAGCATGAAACTTCTCATGATTATGTAAGATTAACATGTCGAATCCTAGATCCCAACGATTGACGATATCTATCCCATACATATTGATGGAGGGCGCAATATCCAGCACAAATCTACGCAAGTCTTGACCAATAGAAGTTCCTACGTCTACCAAGATCGCTCTGTTCTTAAGATGTTGGACATTGGAGTCGTATTTCAAATGATGGGAGATGGTAGGGTTAAGAAACATTTCTTGTCCAATGTACATGTGAGAACGGATTGCCCGTACCTTTTTGCACTGAAGATGAAGGTCAAGGTGAGGTCTAAATATAAAAAGTAACAACGCTTTGCATGTGACTTACAATTGCGTTGACACGTGTAGAAGCTCGGTAGATAGGAAATGACTGTATTTCTAGAGAAAATTTCTGGTCTTTGGATTAACTTGTGCTAGGTGGTGGGAAGGTACCAGAGGACGCCAGTTGTATTGGAAATTCTTTAACCCTTGATGGCTCAAGATATGTAGTAAGACCCATAATGGTACTTAGACAGAGTGGAAAAGAATCGGGACTTTGTAGTATTCGATTGGTAGATTTCCAACTATGATTTCTGCTTGGCAAAGTTTTCATACACGGAGGACAATATGCAGTTGTCCAAGAACGATATCGGCTATAAGATTTCGCCTATTATGTCGTAGAACATAAATATTATGGGTTGGTGTTACACAACTAAGAGTGCGTTCGGATCGATTTTTTTAGGCGATGTAGACAATAAATGTAGCCTAAATAGATATTTACCGAATACTAATATAAACTACAAAATTATTTTGAATTTATTTATTAATATATATTATCAATATTATCACGGAGGAATAGCTATGTCGATTGGTCACTTTGATCATATGATAGGTATGTATGGTAATAATAAATTAGATTGACTTGAGATATAATTATAAGGATTATATTTACTTTATATACTTTGATTGAATAATGGAATCATTTAATTAGATATTAGAATTTACAAATAAAATGGAATAATAAATTATATAGTGATTATAGTATAAACAAGTCTAAAAAATGTTTTATTAAATTATATATTATTATATAGGATGGTGAATTCTATAATACATTTTTTAAATTAATTAATGTTTTGATGGTTATATAGAGTGATTTATATAGTAAATAAAGGAAAATTAGTAAGTAATATATACTACAAGTATCAATAAAAACAATCATTAGGTGATTGCTATTCTTTTAATTTATCTAATAAACTTATTAATAAACAAAGGAATATAAAATATATAAAATATATAATTTT
>PQXL01000143.1:0-78609 GCA_004916875.1 Botrytis galanthina
TCTCCCTCTCCCTCTCCCTCTCCCCATGCGCCATCATCTTCAAGTGAAAGTAGAATCAAACCCCAACCTCAACACTATCAACACTACCACCAACATCATACATACATATACACGTGAACTCAACAATCAACAACTCAAAAATCTCGACACTTTTATAATCTCTATATATCGACAAGTTTCTGCGATTATCGTACTACCTAACAATTACCAACAATGGAAAATCATCGTTGGCTGCTTTGTAATACATAAACTTTTGCCCAAGTATGTCCCACTAACGCTCATACAATATGATATGCAGACTCAACAATAAAATGCTTTTGCAAAAATCCTGTCAGACTATTGGTTTATTCATTAAAACTAATAGAATAACATAGACCGCAAAAATAAACTTGTTAGACTTTCAAACCCGGCAGAATAATCTGAATGCCCCATCTCCTTTCTTTGCCTATTACTAAAAAAAAATCCTTTTGTTTTCACGGACCATGAAGCCTAACAGCCACACCCGGATCAAACCCCTCATGCGTGTATGACAACTCCCCAACCCCGTTCCGTTTGCGTGCAGAGTAATGAAAAATAAAGTGGCGTGTATTCAATCCCCCAAGGAGGTAGTAACAGCCATAACCAAATGCGAGAGAATACAACCATCCACCACCCCATGTACCGTGTTTTCCACATAGAACTACGTGATCATCAAATATTTGCATCATGTACGGCAGCGAACCGAATAGAAAAGGTCCCTCTAAAAACTTTGAAAAGGAAAACTTGCAAGCCCGAACAACCTCAACCGCAAACCCAGATATGATACATATGATACAACTTAATGCTCATACTTTGCTTGAGCTGGATTAGCTACAGGGAATGTTAGCGCTGGGTCAATTGGTGGGGAGAAGTGAGGGGATAATGACATTGGTGGCTATACATATGGCTTGAAGACCCGTAAGGCGAAGCTGGGTACCCGGTGTAGTGATCCATGTTTGGCTGGGCATTGCCGTAGCCTTGCAAATGTTGGACGGAAGAAGCTGGTGCTTGGCTTTGCTGGTACTGGTTTGGAACCTGTGCACCAGGTTGGTACCCAATAGGGTTAGAAATGGGTGGAAGTTGAACAGTCGACCGCGAATAGGCCGCAGAGCCGGCCTCCGGATGAGCCTCCGGAACAGTGGGAGCACCACCGGCACGAGCGACTTCTTGCTCCTTGCGTTGCTGTTCCTCCTCCTTCTTGCGAGCTTTCCACTCTTTTCGAATTTCTTTGAATTCTGCGAGCGCGAGACGTTAGCTTGCCAATGTTTCACGACATATTTTTTGATCCATGCTAGTGAGCAAGGTTATCGCCAATCGATGTCAGACCTAGTTCAACGCCTCTTGTAACCAACCCGTAAATGGCACTTGGCCCGGACAAATTATTTGTAAAGGCAATGTGGAAACCCTCACGGGCACATGTAGAAATCTCGAATACTTCTCCAACGGTCCAACGAGTAAATGTAGAACTACGTGTAATAAAAAACATCAACATACCTTCTGGTGTACGTTTGTTTCCATGGGATTGCATGGTTACGTGAGCATTAAGATGGTTCAATGTACCATACGCTTTCTCACATCCTTGGTGTCCACACTTATACATACGTTCAATTTCTTCAAATCGTCTTCTAGGGCGCTTCTGTTGACTAGATCCAGGGATTGGAACAAATGAGTAAATCTGTGGCAAGCGCGCGTCCTGTTAATTCTTAGTGGTTCTGCAAAGTGACATTGAAAGAAAGATAGATCGTGGTGAAAAATCACGCGTCGATTCTCGCGCCGCGTTCTGCACATCAAAACAATGCGACGCGCGCTTCAGATCTAACGCGGGGAATGCGCGCACAGTGAACTGGATGGGAAGGTGAGACTTACTTGACTGGGTCGTCCCGCGGAAGCTGGGAGCGACTGGGCTTGAGGACTGGCAGAAGTATAGGGAGTCGGGACCATTCCGGATGGATGGGTTGCGACGTTTGGATGGTTGGGGTGGTTTGCGACATTCGGATTAGGTGCCGAGGGGTCGGCGTAACCGTGCCAATTGGGTCTTGGTTGCGAGTACATCGAGCCGCCGGAATGTGTCGGTGGATATGGGTGGTGCATCTGTTCTTGTGCGGAGTATGTGGCGTGTTGTGGGTTGTACGGAGGGTAAGTTGGGCTGGAGGCAGCAATTGATGGATCTATAGGAACATCCTGGTCAGACTTGATTTGCGAAGTTTGATGGGTTGAACGGCCATCTTGCAAAGGTATTGACGGACTTGTTGGCTGAGCCATTCCTCCACTGCTATTGCTATTATTGCCCGAATAGTGTGCTCTGTGTTGTAAATGATCAAAGTTGGCTGAACGCGCCGACGATGGGGGATAGGCAGCACCGTACTCGGAGGTGGGAGTAGCTGTGGTGGAGTATTGGTTCGAACGAACGTCTTGATGTTGTGGTGGATACTGCGCAGCAGATGTATTATCTGCAGGGGATTCTTCAGATTGAGCGTCTGTGAAGGCGTGTGGATAGGGCGTTTGCAAACCTGACTGCGTGTATGCGGTAGACCCTCGTTCCATAGAGGTGTGTTTCTGACCGTTTGTATATGCCCCAATAATTGTACTTATGTTTGCTTCTGTCTCGTCAGGGGGATTCTTACTCTCAATGTCGTTGGTGGATGTTGCAGGTAAAGTACTATTGAAGGGATGCTGTGTGGAGGCCAGGGACATATCACACTTGGAAAGATTCTTTGAGTATCGACTTGACGTTGCCTAGTGTATACTTGCAGTCGAAACTTGTAAGTCCGTCGAAAGTAAGAAAGAAGAAGGTATGATTTATTTTTAGAATTGGGGAGACGAAGTCCTTTAAGTAGGCTGGCTTCTCGAGTGATTGAGAAGAGAAGTTGATGGAAGGGACAATTGATTGGTCGAAATGCCCAGGACACTAACTTTGAGGAGAAAGCAAACTGATGATGCTTGGACTGAGATGGAATATGGGTCTTTATGGGATTTAAAGTTTAGTAGATAGTTGAAGATCGAAACTCTGATGATCCAGTTTGGTAGTGGGAAGGTAGCGTGTGGAGGATTCCCAGAATGGACAAGACTCGAGGACTAGAGGCTGGAGTTGGCAAAAAGTTTCCGAAGACCGGTGTCTTGGGAAACCGAGTCAAGTTCGAGTCAAGTTCGAGTCAAGTTTCTTAAAGGTTCGCGGTGGGTTGGGAATATTTTGACGATGATATGATGATCTAATAAAGATTTAAAAAAAGAGGTTGACGCTAGTGTGTAGCGTGTGGTGGGTGGGTGTGTGGAATAAAAAACACCGTAACCTTTTTGAGACGTTGGAGAGGATGATGGGAATTGGAAATAAAGAGGAGGTAGAGGTAGAGGAGGTGGATGTAATAAGGGAAGACGGAGGGCGTGGAATAAATGGATGAATGTAGTTTGGATTGATTATTTTGGATTGCCAATTCGAGGCAAGTGTGAGTGGTGGTGGTGGTAGTGGTGGTGGTAGTGGTGGTGGTAGTGGTAGTAGTGTGGTATAAGTAGTGTGGTAGAAGTAGTGTGGTAGTAGAGTAGTAGTAGTAAGTGAATTGATGAATTGAATTGAATTGAATTGAATTGATTTGATTTGATTTGATTTGATTTGATGGTGAATTGATTTAATACTGGATGATGGCTAGATTGAAGGTGGTGGTGGCTTCTTCAATGATCAAAAGGTAAAAAAGGTAAAATCTTGGGGGGAAGGAATTCTCAATCACCTCTTCTTCTTCTTCTCTTCTTCTTATTAATAATCAAAGAAAGAGAAGAGAGAAAAAAAAAGAAGAGAAAAAAAGATCAGAGTTTTTGTGGAGTACCTTACTGTACTGTACTGTACTGTACCGTACCGTACCGTACCGTGCCCAGGTAGGGAAGAGTGAAGAGTGAAGAGTGAAGAGTGAAATGTAAAATGTAAAATGTAAAAGGAAAAGGTAAGAGTGGCTGATGCTGATACTGAATTGAGTGACGGATTGAGTGATGGGTGCTGATTTGACTGATGGACTGATGGACTGACTGATGAATGATGGATGATGGATGCTGATTTGATACGTGAGAGGATACCAGGTCAGGACAGGGGAGGTACCGATGCTCCGTAATGATGAAAGTGCCTCGGAATGATCAGAGCAATGATCGTCAAGTAATAATAATATTGGATTTGTTTGCTTTCTCTTTCTCTTTTTCCTTGGGCTGATGAAGAATTTCCAGTGCGTCTCCACAATAAGAGAGAAGAAATAATAATAATAATATAATCATACAATTCAATCCAATCCAATTAAAAATTAAATTCAAATATGAAATGATCGGAATTGAACGAATCAAATCAATCAAATCAGTCAAATCAATTGTTCACCCGCAAAAATCGATAAAAGCGGGAAAGTGGCAAAATCTTTATTACCGATTTCCGAGTATACGATATCCTTGCAAGGAATCTACGTAGTACTCTGTAGGTATTGATTGTATCGTGTTGCTTGCTTATCCACTCTTCGCTTCGAGACGTGATGGATGCGATTCTAGTAATGTGTTGGGTGTCAATCTATGGAATATGGAATGAATGCGTGCTGCTGCAGTAATTCAGAAGAATTCTGTTTCCGTCTGGAGTCTGTGCTTTTTAAACTTTCGCTTTATTGTAGTGGCGTCGTAGATAGCGCGTGCGTAGTGGTGTCGTAGACTTAGTATCGCAAGTATCGTGTGAATGCTCGTACTTGGTGTGTCTCTAGAACGCAGGTAGATTGCAACTGGGATTCCAATCTTCTCCTATACCTTATCCCGCTTGACCCAAGTAGGGAATACAATCGTTAGATCCGATTCAATTTAGTTCCAAGAGCGTGCTGCATCAGAATTTTTCACTTGCAGATGGTATTGTGAACAATTGGCAATGGGAAAGAAAAGGATTTCTCGGTATGCTTGGTTTGGGATAGTGGATGTGGGGTTCGGAAAACTTTCTTTCTCTTTTCTTTCGCGTCAGGTCAAAGAAAGAAAAAAAGGTATCATTGACCGAGTGCTCTCAATGGCCTGTTCGAGATTCCACAAATAATGAATGAGTAAGCAACGATGATGATTCCTTGGCTTGCGGATGAGGGACGAGTGTCCAAGATGTGATGTTGCGTTGGGGTTGGGGAGACGGAAGCGTGAGGAGCTAGACCAGCTGGTGCGTGGCCGTAGTAGATACTGGGATCTTGGTGACTTATACTTGTATCTGCTAGTGAAATTTGACCCCAAAGTTTGTCGACTGAAGAAAGCGATGGTTCTTTGGCATCGACCGTAAGCCCTAGGTAGTAGGAGACGCCGTTGAGTGTGATAGTCTGGCAGTGGGAGTCCGGCAATAATGGTAGTAATAATCGTTGCACGCCCGTTTCGCAATGGATGGCCAACCTGGTAAACTGGGAAATCGCTGGGACTGAATCGTGTATGCGCTATGCCTGTCTGAGAAAAGCCTCCGTCAGCTGATAATCGCGAGGATACAGTTGAAAGTGCGTCAAAAATTACCTTTAGTGTCAAGTCTAAGAAGTCTTGGACCAGAGAGCGTTGCAGATCTCTTTGCAATCCTTATTCTCACGCCCAAAAATTCCGGGCGAAAGTGTCTATGTGACGATGACACGATGTGAAGATGTCTCGTCACGGCAATTAATGTTTAATTCCTATGATTGAGAGTTGCTAAACCTTAATTTCGATGACTTCTACTGAGCGAGAATCTGGGTCTGTTCACAAACCCACTTCTCTTCACAATATTATCCTGGTCACAGTGGAGTAGGGGCGCGTTTCAATCTTTCGATATGATGATGCAGAGCAAAGTCCAGAACACTTTTTGCCGTTCTGCTGAGAGGGGAAAGTCGAACTCGTAGTATTACAAATACTTATGACGACGGTTTGAATTGAATTCGGAATCTCACGGATATCTGCGGAGGTAATACGAACGGCCGTCACGTCTCGATGTCTGGAGGAAGAATCTGAGATGCCTGCTTGACAATGCAGTCAATCCCTCTTTTCCTCTTTCTTTTTTTTGCTTTGAAATTCACTGAAGGCACGAAGATGTACTTAGAAAGTGCCCGCCCTTAGGTTGAATAAACGGATATGATTGATCTTCTTCGACTTGATACCCCTATTATTACTATATTGGCGTGTCGTGTAATGGTTCTGTCCGTCCGATCTTGTCTCCAAAGTGGTGGATATAGGACAAGTAATGACAGGAGACTTGTACTGTAGCTCTTCCAAATGGAGAATCGTTTTTGTTGATACTGCCGTTTGTAGTGTACGGGTTTGAGCCGTGATTGGTATGGTATCGAGGGAAGTTATAGCGTATGCCCGACCACAAATACCCAGAAGGATCTTGGTGCGGGTGGTTAGTTGGATGATCTGAAGAAATTCGTACGGTTACGGTTATTTTATCCAGTTGATATCCCCTAAATGTCTGGCTAGCAAATGGTAGAAACTACCCACGACGCGTCGTGCCCTCTTTTGTGTTAATAAACAATTCTCGGAAGGGAGTCGAGGGATAGAAGTACGATAGAAGTTTCGCGTCGTCGTAGACCTCTAATTTGTATCTTCGTAAATAAAGGATTGAAATTGCGTCTATTCACAATGCTTTGATAGATTTGTTGTAATGTATATTTGTTGCTTGGTGGCAGAGGGAGGTGAAGACTGGATAATTCCCGTCTGTTGGGCCCGCAAAAAGATTAACGTTAGACAACTTGTATCTGTCAGTATGAATCAATTAAAATTGGGTGAAGCAGATGCGCATAAGGCACAAATGCACTCTTTACGAAAGAGATCAAAAATCTTCTCCTGACACAGAGATTGGAAGTTTCAAAGCTTCAAAAAGTCTTTGATATTGATTGATATCGACGACATTGTTGATTTTCCCATGGGAATATTGTCTAATGATGGAAGCTAACTTACAGTGACTAGCGCAGAGAGAAAGATATCAAAGCCTCGGATGAATCCTTGGCAAGCCCCTGCACGAATGCGAAGCGTTGACGGGGAATGATAAGTAAGTCGTCTTATAATTAGTCCTTATACACGTGATACCAATTGACAGTTTGATAGAAAGCTTCGGTATAGCTTAAATCGATTTAGGAATAGATGAGTTCAATGTCAACAATCTCGAAGATTTAGTATGGATACGGTACTGCGTCTGCCGATGGTGTGGCGGTAGCGTTGACGGAGGGGATGGTTGAATAACGTTTGTGTAGGCGACCCAGATGTGCGGAAAGCGACTATGATTCGGGGTTCTCTGGGGGGAGATTAGTCTAGGCAATAATGCCAGAGCTAATTCCAGTACTTACTTGGATTAGGCGTTTGTTTCTAACGAACGACAATCGCGCGCTTCGTTTCAACTATCAACAAATCTTGCTACTCTAATCCAAGTCTAGTAGATGCTTTAGTTAGTTTGATAAATTCGTCTATCGTGATAACAGGGCTCAAGCAATACAGTACAGTAGTGCTAGACAATCCATGGATGGAGAGAATGGAGTTGGGTGGGAGACTACTGACGTGCGTAATGGCCCTGGTTTGTGTTCAACAACTTTTTTTCTTCACTGTTCGGCTGCCCCCGAGTTGTTGTCTTTCGGTATATGCTAATGGAAAAACTAGGAAGAAGGGGGACTAGGGAGGTAATTAAGGGTCTGGAGTAAGAGGGAACCCAAAAGAATCCGGGAAAGGGTTAGCTGATGTTTGATCTACTTCGAGTCGGTCAAAAAGATTACTCGCACGAATGCTTAGAAGGAAATTGGTGTTCTAGTGAGAATGTTTTGGAAGGCCTGGGCTGAGAGATGCGTGTCAACCCTGAACATGCGTGCTCTTAGCGTCAGAAAATAGGATGGGGTGTGTGCCAAGGATGAAAGTGTAACGAATAGAACGAATGATACAGGTCAATCAGTGTAACCAGCGGTCGGCCAGATTTCACGGGAAATGTGAGCTAGGAAGAGACTAGGATCAAAGACTCATGGACGTCAGTCGGTGATATGTTCATTTTAACCACTCGCTCAAAGTTCAACCAGGGGGTCCACGTTTATCGAAGGAAGGATGGGGAATCTTTTGAATGAAAACTCCGTAGCTTTCAAATTGCCAATATTGGCAAGCTAAGCCTTGAGGTGAAGGAAGTATTGAATGGGATCATACGCTATAGGTCTCAAACGAGAGAATTGTAGCCATTTCTAAAATTTGATCATGTACGATTGAGCATGTTGTGACGATGCGATAATGGGATGATGGCGAGTGAGAAAGTTTACAAAGAATGCCTACATGCAGGTGGTAAGAGTCGCTGATACGGTACATGATCGATTGGAATCATCTAGGAATGGTTAAAAAGGCGTGATGTATCTGATATCGTCGCATTCAATGTGTATAATTCTCAGGTTCGCTTGGCACCAGAATGGCCTCACTATCAACCTTTCGTTTGGACAATACAATGAAGGGGGGAGGGTCGGCGTTTGGTGTTTGTGGATGAGTTGTCATCCAACTCCATCACAAAAACTTTAAAAGATTGATGTATATTTCATATCTGATTGCGGATTGATGATCATCTGGGTACCACATAGCCTACTCGTTGAAGGATGTCGCTGCACTGAAACGAAACGAAACGAGCCGAAGCTTCCTTTCCTCTCCATCCCCAATTGGCATGTGATATATGATTGTGTTCGGTTTCGTTTGTCTACGTAACCAACGTGCAGGAGTTCGGCGGTGGCAAGCCTCATAATTTGACAGATATCTACATTTACTCCTTCTTACCGCCGCTGGCTATTGTCTAATCTGGCTGCATTCATTACTTTATTGATGATTCGTGCTCGTTTTCTGTCATATCAGATATTTCGGGGATTTATTGGATTCGTCGGAATAACTGTTTGTCCTCCTTCCCTTGACAAATGAATGGCGAGTTTTATTGGTTGACACGGGTGAGTTCACGATGAATGATGAATCACTTTGCATTTTGATCCTGATTTGGGATGACCACTTCAGCTTGCCGAGATTGAAGTTATCATCGGATTTAAACGCTGTGAAGAGAAATCGATGCGGATTACGATTTTGCGAACGTTGCAACTTGCAAAATAATAATGTCACTCCATATCACTTTTTTTTTCCATCTTTCTCAGCTGACCAACAAATATACATGGCACCAGGGGGGGGATTTGTCCACTTTCAAGCTCTTTGTCCGCACATTCCCCTGCTATTCCGCTCTCTTCCCCCTCTTTCTGATTTTTCATCTCCACTCTTGTCCCATAATTCGTCTTCTAAGATGATTAAAAGATGATCAATTCGGACGTGCCCAGCCAAACAATTGAATAAAATGTCCGTGACTTCCGCCGACAGGATCCAGAGACGGAGTGCGCAGCGTGGATTATCAAGGATGAATGAGAAATCCTTCGATGTCGAAAGGCAACAAGTGATCGCAAACGAGAAATATCTTTACCCTTCGGTTCCACTATCTTGTGGTACTCTATACTCGCGACATTCGACCAAAAGAGGAGAAACAGGATGCACATCCCATCCATCGTTGAATGCATTTCTCGGAAGAGCGGACATTGAATACCACCAGGTCACGATTTCACAAAGTTACAGATGCAAAGCACCACCTATCTCACATCTGCCGTTACTTTAGCAAGGGTTCGTTAGGATAGAATATGTGATATGCGGTTCTGCGCCTGCAGCTTTCCTCACTCGGTGAGATGTGTGTGGCTGAAAGGGCGCAGTACGCAAAAGTGGGAGAGTAATGAGTGGTGCGAAGGGGAATTCCTAGTCGTTGCTAACTTCCGGGACTGAGTCGAGAAGGCCATGAAGTTTGGAGCAGAACATATACATGACATTGAAGTGCTTCTGAAGACATGTCGTCCAGATTGAACCTTGAGATATTCCAGATCTTAGTTCTCAGATAAGCATTTTTATGGTACTGAAATCATAGTGTTGTGCACTTAAGTCGTGGCTTTGTGTTAACTAAAATCGTTCACCCGCAGTAGCAGCTCCCGACATAACGGTCATGGGAATCCATTAGCAGGCCTCTGGTTTGATTATCTACTATCCGCGTCTGTGAGTGGTGGAAGCGACTTAGTAAGAGATAAAAATGGGATTATGGGAATTATGGGAAAAGCATCATTTCTCAAGGGCGACGCCTATTTTACCCAGAGAGCCAGGGGAAGATGAGACTAGATAGATCGCCATTTAGGGGCGATCTAGTAGCAACTTGTTTTGATATCAGAACAATTAGCATCAAACTTAATAGATATCAAATTGTTGATGAAGTCTCTTTATTCAATCATACAACAACCACCACAACAACAATAACAACAATAACAACAATAACAACAATAACAACAATAACAACAATAACAACAATAACAACAATAACAACAATAACAACAGCAGCAGCAGCAGCAGCAGCGACCACAAGAGACACTTAACGCCCCCAAGACTGGGATGAATTATGAAAACATGATAGATCATATTTCTCCAATTTTCACTGCATGTTTGGATAAAAGGAGTTGTATTCAGTGATCCATCATCCATCCCTCTGTGAATAATATGTGCCACGATCATCGATCCATGATTAACCTTTCTACTGTTCTTTTCAAGCAGGTATGTGCGACACGGAAATCCACTCCCACCCATCTTTTACATTTTATTTTCTGTCCCCTTTGAGATCCTCGTATATGTTGACGAAACAAATTGATATGAGCATCACAAGAATCCCTGGAAGGCTTGAAGCACGCACGCACATACACATACAATCTCCATTTCTCGGACTACGAGTACTGTATGGGGGGAACACGAAAAGCATATGACCCAATCATTTAGCCCCCAAATCTTGATTTTTTTTGGGTTTTGACGAAGAATGGAGCAAATGGATCCAGAATTTGGAATTGAAAACGCATGAGTTCAGTGTTCAGTGTTGAGTGTTGAGTGTTCAGTCACTTCAGTGTTCAGTCTGCTCAATCCCCACATGTATGCTGAAGGGGGGGAGCGAGGGAGCGAGGGAGCGAGGGAGCTCGGTGTCAAGACTCAAGACAAGTCTACGCTTTGTGCCAATCCCATGCCATGCCATGCCTCTCCCAAATTGTCTCAATGCCTGAATTGGGTTGATATTGAACATTAAACATTAAATATTAAACATTGATCGGACTTGATTGATCAGTGATCTATCTGACCAAGTCAAGTCCTTTCCCCCATGTAACAAATTCTTCTTCGGCGAAAATGATGATACAGTACGTAAAACGACCGGGAAATCTTCTCCCTCTATTCCATACAAATCCCTATCTCAGTTTGTGTTACATGATTGTAACTCCAACTGCCAATCACGAGTCACGACATTCCAATATCCAAAAACATCTCCATGGAGGTGAACCTGGGAAGAGAAAGCCATAGCGTTGTCTAGAACTGCACGAAATCATCAGACTTGCTTGCTTCAAAGTGTACAGTGTTCACACTCTCGATTCTTATATATGACTCCACCAACGTGGAAGGGAAAGTGTGTATGTAGAAAGATTGTGTAGATTGTATAGATGCTGCAGCGTGCACAATGCACATACACACTTACATACACACTTACATACACACTTACATACACACTTACACACTTACATACACACTTACATGCGTCTACCTACTCGGTACGCATATCTATCCATCTGAATTCTGGAGTCGCCAGTATAGAACTGGAGATAACCCGCCTCGAGCCCGTCTATGAGTCTGTGAGTATGTGACTTTCCTTTCTTCGTCGTATACGCTCGTAATTAAAGTTTAGCCCGTTACTCGATTCATGTCTAGGTGGCAAAATGAGGAGCAAGGTATACGGCATCGCAAGGTTTAGTGTCGATGCTACCCTGTACATCGTCTTGCATACATGAGAAGTTAGACAGGACTCGAATAGTTCCCCCTGTCATGTCGTAGCTGCCGCTTTCCAGACTCAGTTCCAACTCTCAATCCCTCCCTTCAGTCCGCTGAGTGCGGGACCATTCACAAAGTGGATTTCTTAATACGGGTACGACAAGGTTTACAACTTTACATTCTCTCATGATGACTAACACCATGGGATGGTTTGAGGATCAAATCAAATGAAATCATTCCGCTTCCTTCTTCTTTCGTACATGGTCATCCAAATGTAGACTCTCGTCCGAAGATTATATCTACATAGGATTCTCTTTTAGCTAGTCATGCGAGGTCGACACGCTCTCAACAATCATGCAAAATACCGCAATGGGATTAAGCCACCCGTGATGATTCGCCATGATTCCTCGTCGGTTCAAGCCCCTCAAACTGTTTTTGCAAAACCTTCCGAGGTGTTTGTCGACAATACAACACGATACGTCTATATCCGCGTGCAGCCGGCAACACTACCCGTCATTCCCCATGGCCAATATCTGCTCAATACTCGACTCTCACGAGTCACAACCAACTCTAGGCAACGGCAATTGTCAATGGAAAGGTTGGATTTGGGAATCACCAGTCCATCTTCTACATATTAAAAATGCAACATAGATTCACATAATTTACCCACCCATGCTCAAGCGGAACTGCGCAACATATCTCGCTCAAATTCACCAGTGTTTTTAGTCAGGAACTATAAAGCCAACTCCCCTCTAATCGTCTCCAATCATCACATCACCGCCGACGGCTCTAATTCAAGTCGAGTCTAGGTCTTGTATGATCAAGGCTTTAATCGAATAGTTCCCGTGTCTTCCCCCACTCCATTTCTTTCAAAGTCTTAAACTGGACCCCTCATTCGTTATATTGACCACGCAGCATCAGACGCGGCACAGAACCAAAAGGAGTGTATGCTTTTTGTAAAATCTCCCATCGGTTTCTATCTGTGTGGACGCACCTACTTCCCAATTCTGTTATGGGTCGCTTCTTCCACTTTATTCTATACGCTCAACGTTCTCTGATTGCTTCAAACTTGATTGTTATCCTAGTTGGATAACCAGCCACCGACATGGGTTACACAGAGATAATCTGTTCTGTGCGACAAATCCAATATCGTATTACTTCGTTCACACCTCATCAAGTGATTAGACGACTCCTGACTATTACCCCATGCTACTACATACATGAATTCAATTTATACCTCACGCAAAAGTACGAACACCGACCGTGCACTGCAAAGAATCTTGGTGCTTTCCTCGCTTTCTTAAAGAGTACCAGACTATTTCGAGTAAATAGTGGAGTGGTCCTATTCTGCAACTTACGACAAGACTTTCTGTATACATATAATAACATGTAGAGTATTATAGATCTACCGAACGGAGCCATCTCCGTCCGGTCCTTGGCAGAAGTTCTAGTCCTCGCACTATGAGATCTGCATCATTCCCGCTCGCGGCAATATTAGTCGTAGAGGCCAAAAGAGGCGCAGGCTTGAGCACTACGAAAAGCAGGGTCTGGCAGCCATCACCGGTTCCGAAATGAATGCAGATGGATATTTTGAAAAAAATGGATATTCTGAAAATTTCCATCTTTCGCAAATTGACCCAAATAGAGTCTCTTGTGCAGATGCTAACCATCACAACATGCAATCTCATATGTATAGCTACGGGGCAATAGTTTGTCCACACGTAGACGCCTTCGATTGATCTTCTTCCCGATGACCTAGGACTGCAAGATGAATCACAAAACCTTTCGAAAAATCAACGTCATCAGCCTGGATGTACGAATAACCTTACGTTTTAGCACCAATTCAAGATCGATGTGCATCTGCTATTCGGTCTGATCTAAAGGGCAGGTCTGAGCTCCTCTATGAAATCACTAGTCGTCACCAACAATCCGCAAATGCCTGTGCATCGAACAACACATAGTTCAGCTCAACACCCTTAGATTATTGAAAGAGATTGAAACACGGGGTATGCACGTGCCATAGACTTTCACTAATTCGAAGGCTTCGAGGACTAGATTGGAATTTAGGCGGGAAGACCGAAATGACAGTTTCCATTCGCATTGGGTCAAGAGGCCTAAGAATTAAGCTGTTCAAGGTTTCGGAATTGCATCGAATTTGAATTTTGATATTGTGGTTTGAAGCGATTTCGACTTCTTACCACATCAGCTCCTTATGACACTTCCTGTCTCATCAGAAACTCTTCACGATGATGCTGAGACAGGGATGGACAGAAGGAAAAGGAAGTGCGAGCGGCCAATTTCTGTCGCAAATGCGTTGTGTGTGTGAATTTGAAAGATACTGAATATGCAGGATATGCCAGGGATGAACATGTGATCGTCGGCATAAAAGTACGAGTCAGGAATCCTTACATGTTGGGCATTCCTGCACCCTCGCCACGGATGAGTTGCATCCAGATTCCATATGGAACTGCAGAGATCCATACAAGTGGAGCGGGAGCCAATTCTTCTGCTATCTCCCCCCTGATTCTCGAATCATCATAATATTGGCGAAATATTTTTATTGGAAACGACCTTCTTCCAGTCGAGAGATCAAATGTTAGGCTCGGGTAAATGATTTTTTGCATCGATGCTTGAGAGGGGTCGAGTCATACATACATACGTACCCATTGCTCGTTTGATTGTTTGCATTGAAATTTGAACCCTTGCTTGCCGCATTTCCTACTCCCTGAATGCACACATAGCTACTCGCTCGCTTGCAGCTTGCTCGGCTACTTATCAGATGACAATAAGAGACAACAAAAAGTAAATGTGTCGGCTCCACATATGCAAAGTACGAGGTCATTCAGGAGTTAGGAGAATGCCTTTTGCACGAGTGTGCGGTGCGTCGTTTCTTGTCGTCGCGAGAATATAATGGGGTTCATACGAGGACCAAAGGTGAGTCGCGAGTCGCGAGTCAATACCCTTGAGCATTTTGTCGATTTGCATGACCGCTGTTGTTTCGAGAAATACTAGAAAGGAGTAGATTCGTTACCGCCGTACCCTTTGGTGTTGATGTTAGGAGAAAGCTCTTCTGTCGAAGTGCATACATAGCAAGTAAGGCATCTTATGGACGCACTATTGGCTAAGACTGCCTCAGTTTTCACCCCTAGATGTATCTTCAGATATGCGAGCAAACCTTCAATGTCATCAACCCTTGATAGTGGAGCTGTGCAATCATACTCGCTTTCGTACTCAACATCGTCGGAGCTTTCGGCACAATGGTGGTGTTGATCATAATGACAGTCTACTATAGTATACACATTTAGGCGGGTAATAAGTTGCATCTAGAATTTCCCCATTGTGAATGATGCTTGAAAGGGGTTCGTCTACGAGGATATGGGATGGGAGTACGTACCACATCTATTTGCCACCTCTTATATCTCTCTGTATTGCACATCTCCGGGAGATCGAGTCGCTCGATATGTTCGCCACATGATAGTGGACGAGAAGGAAGAGAGACCGCACAGAAGAGATTTTGGCTCATATCATTCTGGCACACTTAAGTAATTAGACACCGGCGCATTAGATACAGAATCGCAGTACAATACACATGTCTATCTTTAGCAGACCTCTACTTGATCCAACAATCTACCAGTCCTTCAAAATTCTATCATCACTCAAAAAACAAATCCGCACTGTGACTTGACCTTAGTGAATTGATCTTATGTATGGTACCTATATAGTGACATGTGGTGTGAATGAGATGATGAGGGTTATGTATCTGGCAATGTATCCAGACTACCTCGAGGCTTCTGAGACATGAGGGGATGGAGGCACGAGTTGCGGCGGTGATGTAGGGTATTGCATAAGATGAGGTGTGATATAATATGATACAGATAGGAGATTCTATAGAATTGAGCCGATGCATTTGCGGTGATAGACACATTTACTGTGTCATATGTGAAGCACGGAGGGGAAAGGGGGGGGGGGCTTATGTATGAAGATAGACATGCTGCATTAGATCTCCGATATTCGGGATCTGCTCTTCTTTGGGAATCTCAATAATCTTTGATATAGCAATTGAGGTGCGAAGTTTGAGTTGTATCCTGGGTTGTTGCTCGGGGGGAGGAAGGAGGGGAAAGGGGGAAGGGGGTTTGTAATGTACACTTCTTCACCACTCTTCTCAGATTTCAGATGTCAGATGTCCGAGGTATCTAGCTATTATCCTACTTCCGTGCAACGATTTTTTTCTTCCCTCTTGATCCAGCGCAGGTCTCTGAATCCACTTCATCTGTTCTCTTGTACGTATATATTCATCCCATTCAAGACATCTATCTCTTCATCGTCGCCTGCGTTCCTGATGTCGGGTTCGTTATCTCGTCATCTTGGGTCTTGGTTGGTACTTTCTATATCTGATTTTCGAGGACTGGTCTTTGATTACCTTGTCTGTTTTCTGAGTTACCTTTCATTCCGATATCTTCGACTCTAGAATTTTCGTTTATCTGCTTGAGAGAGAGGGAGGGGGGGTGTTTATGATGTCTCCCCTGCCGTCCCCAAAGAAAGAAGGAATGAGAAATATGGTGGTTGGTTTGGAGTAATGGCACGTATATATATGTTCACCGATCCGGATTTGTTGAGCTGAGATTGAAAGCGTAGTTTGGGAGTTTTCATTATTGGGAATTGGCTTGGGTGTTTTAATCGTTCGATCGAGTATGCAGACTATGTGAGAAGATTAGGGGGCTGAAGGGAAATAGATGGTGGAAAGGAGTGGGATATGTGAATTGCGTTTAATGTATCTTCTTTTTGAAATACAATCTGGAATCTTGATTGTACTGAGCTTGTTAGAATAATAATAGTATTGAGCGATCTATCGCTTTCATCATCGTCAGTATTTCCGCCATTCTTTCCACTTCCCTCCTTCTCCGTATTGTCGCGCGTGTCTTCAGTTTGTCCCCCAGTGGACTTCCTCGTCGAGATTTTATGCGCCAGTATAGTTCCCCACAGTAGCGATCACATCTTCTCTCAGGGACTCCTCAGAGGGCCCCAAATATTCGTTGTAAAGAGTCTTTTCTGACTCAACCCTATCGATGTCATAATGTCTTCCTCTTGACTGTCGTGTTCAAACACTTCATGTAATGATAATACATATACCGTTTTCCCGTAAACTGAAGTCTGAGAAAGCCAATCTCTTCACCTAAAGCTTTGAAAACTTGGCAACTGTCAATAGCGTACTTGCGCGAGAAGGCTTTCCTTCAAAATCTTCAATTCTCAATCATCCGCTTCGTGAAGACGAGGTGTCGTTGCTATTGGCATGCAACAAACACCATTTCTAGTTGAGATGACAACGTTGGATTGTTCCTTGGCGAATACAGTTCATAGTGAGCATCTCATTGTTTCAAATTGACAGCCATTTAGTGCGCAGCAAGACGTGTTGCTTCAAAGGGCTTTAAGTTAAGAAGCAAAGCACCATCAATATATCTCCATACCGGCATCGTCCCAAGCCGCAGTACTCCATCAACTGACCTCTAGAGATTGTGTGTTGTGCACTAGATCTGTTTGCTATGGTATGAAGTTATAAGATCAGTCCAACACAAGCTCTCTTCGCCATTTCCAACATATCCTAATCTTGATTATTCATCGATGTGGTAGTTTGTCTTCACCAGATCCAGATTTCTACTATTTCGACGTGATTTTCTTACCTTGGTAGAGAAGACTGCTAGACTCATATCAGAGTCGCTTTCTCGCCTTTATTCCAATTCCCTTCACGAGCGTTGCGTCAGAGGGAGAATATTTTCCAATGATTTGCTCCTGCTCGTTCATCTTCTTTAAACACAATCTTATGGCCTGGGAGTATCTAAAACAATCGATACTCTCACAGAATTGGCTCTTCTCTTTCATGCAACTGCTATTATTTTGGCCATATTTCAACAATTGGTAAAGCTAGGTAGATCAAGTTCTGTGGTTGGATTTGCTGGGGAAGATAATAAATACAGTCTTCCTGACTCTTAATCTCCAAAGTCGGGAATCGGCAGACACTAACCCACACCAGTAATAGTGAATGCTTGCTTGATCCAGCCTATCTATAGCCAATGCTTCGTCGACAATGCTATGCGACTATGTAAGTATAATTGAATAAGACAATAGGAAGAAAGTCATAAAAACTACTTCCCCCGGATACCCTCTGAATCGTCCATAATAAAGTCACGCAGTCTCCAATACTTATAGCCTGTGATACCTGTACGTTCAAGGAAAACAATAATAATTACCTCAAATCAACTACATGCAAGCTATGAGTGTTTGAAGGTTCAACATTTGAAAGAGTCTAAATCTTCTGGCCATATTGAGAGGAAATTGAACGCTTCTGATTGCCGGACTGCAGCTTGGGTTTGTGGTAGCCCTGGGTACACTGAGAAGTCGAATGAGGGAAGACCGTTTGCCCTAAAGCCCAATAACTAAACCACATTTATATTGTCTTGAAGGCATAAAATAAATACAAGCCCCTGGTCAAGCAAAATTTGAGTTGCGTTGGTTGAGCTCTGATATTGGTCTATCAGAGCTTGTCTTCGGTGAATACTCAGCGCGTGCTTAAACCAAGAAAGGGTTCACAACAGATCAGAGCGCATGGCCAAGTTTTGAATTTAAAAGTTCAGAGAATATTTGGACATCCAAAAAAGAAACACAGGGCTCTAACAGCTAACAGTAGAGAAATGGATCTTTGAGCTGCAGACAAGAGAAATGTCTGCTTGGTGTCATAAGCCTGGTGTGATTTGCAAATTGCTGTTTATTAAGTAGCTGCTACTAGTATACCGAATGAATCGGATCGTAGCGTTGATGCAACAATACGTTAGCTAGGGTCTACATTGATTCCCGAGAATCTGCTACACATGGACATCATCGAAAGACATGAGATACGAGCAGACAATCGCACATAGTGAATAGATCTTTATGGAAGAAAGAGCAATGGAGAGATAGTGTTTGCTACGGCTTGTCTCTATGATCCCTAGCTATTCTTGGATGCAGCCTCCGGGTTACTAGCCAATACTGACGAAAGGTCCATCGGCACAAAAGCCATTCATCAATACGGCAGCATAGTTCCTGAGACAACAAAGTCACCATATACAAATTTGAGCCCGTCTACCAATTGTATATAAATGATGAGATTGAAAACTGCATATTTAACAATCTGACATTCAAAAATTCAAAACTGAAAGCACTTCAAAGACATCAAGTTCTGACTAAGGAAATCGAGAACTTTAAACCCCCTACTTCAACGCGATGCAGGCCAATCACGTTATAGGTGTTGTAGTTATCGCCCTCATGGCCTTTATGATTTTGTTCGGTGTGGGCATTTACTACTCTATTCAAGCCATACAGAGACGTCGCTCCCGGAGAGCCCAGCTTTTGGCAGAACCAACGATGAGTGGAACACAAGGGACTCGATCGCTGTTTTCCTCGTTAGAATCCTCGCATCAATGGAGTCAAGAATCGCGATCGTCGAGTTCGACGCAATCACATTCGACTCGGGCCTCGTCTCAACGGAACAATAGAAGAAACCGTTCGACCGAAGCAAGGCCTGAAAGATCTCGTAGACTCCCGGATATTGTGGAAGAATGGCCAAATGAGGGATTTCGAGGACTTTCACCAGAAGATATCTCCCAAGGAACAGCGGAGTCTCTTTCGCAGCTAGAACAAGAAACGCCAGGTTCTTACAACCGGTCCATCAGACCCGGTGAACGTCTAGTCGGGCTTGGTATTGCTCATGGAAAAGAACGTCTTGTACATTCATAGAAAGTGTAGATCGATATTGATTACTTTCTCTGGCGCATAGAAGGAAGTCCATTTATACAAGCACATGTGCGCTATCATAATGATCCAGACCAGGTTGCCGATTTGCAGGTATAGAGTACCGTCTTTCTATATGTAATAATCCCCACTGCCCACAACTTTCGTTACTTGGCGCTTTTTTGATGCTGAGATTTCGTGTTTCGTTGTTACATGGTATGTTTTAAGCTTGCCTTCATCATCCAGCATTTCCACTTTCGTCCACTTCCAGCATAAATCCAGGGCTCCAATACTCCCACTCTTCGCTTTGTTTGTCGACCCATAACATACTTTCTGAGACTAAATCTTCAATAGCTGTCTTGGCTCTTGCTCTTGGCCATCGAAGATTCAACATGAGCATTCTGACGCTAACATATCCAAGTAGCTGCGCAGCTTCCAGAACTGCACTCTGATCTGTGTTAAGTTCTTTCGGTATCGAACGGATATATGTTTTATGGCCAACGGTTATGGTGGAGTAGGAAGAACCCAGGGGTTTTAGGGTAGTCACGGCACGAAGGATATCATCACTAAGATACGATTAGCATTTGTTATAGTCATAAGAGTAGCCATAAGGTGATCAATACTCAGATATTTCAGCTCCACCTTCCATTCGTGTGCTCATAATTCTGTCTTTAACTTCTTTAACACCAATAAGCCCACCATTTTCTTCCCGTGTAGCGCCACAGACTTCCACAACTCTTACTGCCAACTCAAAATAGAAATCATTCACACTTGTACCAAGCATCTGAGCCCAAAAACTTCCACTCCCATCTTTACCTCCAGCGTTATTACTACTAGCTAAAGGGTCCACTCCAATAGCTGAACACATGCGTGCAAACTCGGCGCGGAAAGTGGGATTGGAACGTATATCTTTAGCATGAGTTTGAGCAAATTGCTGAAGTAAAGAACGGAAGACTGATAATTGAGTAGCTATAGATGTAGAATGAGAGCTACGAAGTGTGTTTCCGTGAGATGCATATTGAGCAGAAGTGATTCGAGATCTATCGAAAGCTGCTAGACCAACACCTTTGCGAGACATCGTTGCAGCTATTTTATGAAATGGGTTTGAAGTCTTGCAGTGCAGTTGACATTGAATGCTTCGCGATAACGATAAGACATCGATGTATGATCTGGGGCGATGGATGGAGCTAACCTTTTTTGGTGTTAGCCCATTTCGCTAATTGAATGGCTCGCACTTTTTGCAAATCGAAAATTACACTCAGAAAGAGAACGTTCCGCGACAACGACGACAACACTTTACAACCACCTCGACAATCCACGCCAAGGTGAGCTCACATTCCGACCTGATTTAATTTGCGATTGTTCTGGAGTTTGGGGGTATAGGAGGATTTGTGCGTTGTTTGGAGGCTCTGGAATTCGACCATTATTCTTTTTTCGACATTCGACAAAAGCGTTACCAATTATTTTTTACGATACGGAATGGCAAATTTGGAGGAATAAGAAGCTAACATCTATCCGATTTTAAAGGAAAATTATCCAAGATGGCTTCCAACCAGTCTGTTCAGTGTTTCGGAAAGAAGAAGACCGGTAAGAATTTCAACCCGAGTCTCGCTCTTTGGAGTTGAATCAAGACTGACATTTTTTCCAATAGCCACCGCAGTTGCCCACTGCAAGGTACGAAACTCCTCGACAGGAATCTCACAGATTCATAACAACCCCCGAGAACTCAAATACTGATTAGAAGGATAGGCCGGAAAGGGACTTGTTAAGGTCAACGGAAAGCCTTTGAACTTGGTTCAACCAGAGGTCTTGAGATTCAAGGTCTACGAGCCCCTCTTGATCGTCGGTCTCGACAGATTCGCCGGTGTTGACATCCGTGTCCGTGTTACCGGTGGTGGTCAAACCTCCCAAATCTATGCTATCCGTCAAGCTATCTCCAAGGCCATCGTTGCCTACTACCAAAAGTTCGTCGATGAGCACTCAAAGAACCAATTGAAGCAAGCCCTCGTTACCTACGACAGAACCCTCTTGGTTGCCGATAACAGACGTTGCGAGCCAAAGAAGTTCGGAGGTCAGTTATTTTCTATGGCAGGTACGATCGAAATTTTGGCTAATGTTTTCAATAGGTCCCGGTGCCAGAGCCAGATACCAAAAATCTTACCGTTAAATTTGTGGTTTTATGGGGTTGGATTTGGGGGAGTGGTCATGCTGCATTTGCATTGGGCTGGCTTTTTACGCCGGTTTATAGAATTTTAAGCAAGTAAATGCAAGATTCTTCCGAAACGTTCATAATATGAGGAGCATATGGCAATGGAAATGTTGAACAACGCTGCGACAACGTGCTGAGGATTCGCAAGAGTTCTGTTATGTGATTATCCGGTGATCAGGGGTTCGCTTCAATCGACCGAAAGTACGAGGTAGAATGGCCATAACTACAAATACACTTCCCATTCCCAGCAATTTTCTACATCTTGACCATGTGTGACGGATTACTGCACAATGGAAGCATCATGCACGAGTTTCCCGCCTGTTTCATTCCATATCTCAATGACGTCAAACTTTGCGATTTGAGTCTTTTTTAAAGTTTGAATAGAATATCATTCAGAATTGTAGTGGTGCATGAAGTATATCCTCTATAAAGTCCCAATTCATGTTGAATGTCAGCCAGCCAGCGAAAACTCCACAATCAAGTTGACCCATACGCCCGTTCCCATACCACCCAAGCTGCGTCTCTAATCCTTAATGTTTGCCAGAATCGTCTTCATCATCTCATTACCTACTCTAGTTGCCTCTGGAAATCTTGGAGCGAAAAACGTTTGCGTCTTCTCGAACCTATCTTTCCAACTCTCGAAATCTCCAAACTCCACACACTCGCTCCATCCCCTGGCTGCAAATGTAAATTCCAAATCGTCAGAACGGAATGTATTGTCTTCAATAGCAGTATTGATTACTTCATCCAACAATTTATCATTTCTGAATAGGTATTCTGAGACACCGAGCCAGAGACGAAAGAGAGGTGTGCTACAGATCATATGATCATATGGACTAATGTTGAGACGAGCCCAACAATCAACGATAGCGAGAAGAGAGAGATGATTGTTTGGTGTTGGTTTTTCGGGCTTTTTACCTAGGGAGAAACGATCAAGTACTTCATCGCGCAAGAGTAACTCATCGGACTTTTTTCGTCCAGCAAAGACGAATCGTCCTGCGCTCTTGATTCGCTCCTCTAACTCTCTTCTGTGCCCTCCAAGCATTAATTTGTATAGATCTGTGACACTTGACGCGTACTCTCTGATCTGTTCTTTGGCATAAGGATTTAGGATGGCGAGACCAGCATAAACGTGCCATTTCTGAGAGTAGATGCGGAGGGTAAGGTTAATTTTGACATTTTCAATACCACCAACATATCGAGCTATTTCCCAAGGGAATTGGAGATTGGCGTGCCAGGCTTTGCCCATGGATAGGAAGGCTGCATGGGTCACGGCTTGGGTATCTGCTGTTATGCGGTCGTGTTGAGAAGCTGAGAGAACATGTTGTTTGGAGCCGAGGCATGAGAGAACATGCTCAACCTTTTCAAAGTTCTCTTGGGATGCACGATGTTTGATCAAAACCTATGATTTTCTTAAGCACGTGAGGTCGTGATGCGACGGTGATACTTACGAGTGGTTGACCTCGAGGATCCACGTTGGGACCATGAAGAGAATGGCAAGATACAATATCGACGTCGGCAGGAAGATACTTTTCAAAGGCAGCTATTTCAGGAGCTTTGCAAGAAGTTTGTCCTCCGACTATGGCACCTTGCTTGGTAGCTACACAGGGCGTTAGAAGATGAAGGTGACGGGATCATGTAGAGCATACAGGGACCATATTCGGCAACAACCTTGCCGATTGCGGCAGCTTCGACATTATAGATGGTGTAATCACTTGCTCTGGAAACGAGGTGGCCATTGGGGAGAATTGTAATTTGTTTCTATGGACGTCTCAGCACAAGCTGCAGGACAAGAACTATCTAAACGCTGGGTATTTACTCTATCTGCAAACTCTTCACACAAAGCTTCATATTTGTCCTCCCTATCGCAGGCGTTTACTCTGCCCCAAGAATATCAGTAGTGGTCGAAGATTAAACATTATAACTATAGATTTATTGTTAGCTTCTGTAATTTCAAAAGGTAACAAAAACTTCAAAAGTAGTTTGATTGATTCAGACAAAATAAAATAAGGTAGCTGAGATTTTTCATCATTGAAAGCCAGCTTCCGACCTGGTACCAGAATGGTAGTCAGGTCATCTGAAGGCGATACTCGAGCCAAATGCACTCAGGTCATCATTATAAGAGGAATGAGGGTGAGAAAAAAGAGGGTGCTTACCATTGCAAAAGCGGGCTCAACGAAAGCTCAATCGAGGGAATTTACCTCCATCCAGCATCGCTGAGCCTGCGGGCATACATCTTGCCCATATCACCCATACCAATGATGCCGATAACGAAATTGTCCATCTTTCCCTCCAGATTGGACTTGGTCGAAGTCGCCATTGTGCGTGATACTAAACCAGCAGTTCTGGCAAACTGTGTATTTTAAATATCCTTCGTAAGTTCTTGAAACCGATGCCAATGGTCTGAATTCTACACGATATGGAAAACCGGAGAAATCTCAGTGCATGGAAAATGTTGTTGTTGTGATTGTGTATAAAAGAAAAGTTCCAGTTGCGCGACGGAAACTTTATGCCTTTTTTTTGAAGCCCCGTAACGCTAAGGAAAGCTAGCCACCTTTCCTAGTTCAGATTAGCGCGCACAAATTCGCCAAATTTTGGAATTCGAATCTCTACCCATTCATTTTGAAAACCTCTGATATTTTCGAAAACTTCGTCGATCAATCCTTCAGCAACTAACCGTCAACATGCCTCCAAAGAAAGCAGCACGCCCAGCGCAAGAGAACATCAACCTTGGTCCTTCGATCAGGGAAGGTAAGAAATTTTAAATTCCTGGAGGAATTTTGCACGGATTGCTAACCGCGCTGTGTAGGTGAACTCGTTTTCGGTGTCGCCCGTATTTTCGCATCTTTCAACGATACCTTCGTTCACGTCACTGATCTTTCGTACGTACCCCCCAGCAAAATTTCATAATCGGGAATTTGGTGTTTTGATTTTATATTGCACATTTTTGGAACGAAAAGGTTCATAGGCTGACTTTCTGGGTGATTCCAGTGGCCGCGAAACCATCTGCCGTGTTACCGGTGGAATGAAGGTCAAGGCCGATCGTGACGAGTCTTCCCCATACGCTGCTATGTTGGCTGCTCAAGATGTTGCTACCCGCTGCAAGGAATTGGGCATCACTGCTCTCCACGTCAAGATCCGTGCTACCGGAGGTAAGAACACATTCAAGAATTCTTCAAATTGCGGCATAGATTCTAATATCAATTCTTTACAGGTAACGGAACCAAGACCCCAGGTCCAGGTGCTCAATCTGCTCTCCGTGCCCTTGCCCGTACCGGCATGAAGATTGGCCGTATCGAGGATGTTACCCCAACCCCATCCGACAGCACCCGTCGCAAGGGAGGTCGCCGTGGTCGTCGTTTGTAGACGTGTCAATTCTTTGGCTACACGCATGGAGCAGAATATGGGTTTTATTGTGCAATTGATGACAACTACGCGGGGAACGGCATTTACTGCCTGGTCTCCATATCTGAAATCTGAAATCTGGGCTTGGATCGACCTTGTCTCATTTGTCACATAAGCGCTTTAGCAAAGTGCAGCCATGAATATCACGAACTTTCAAATGACTTCAATCAAATCGTGCCTGCCAATCATATGTGACCATTGTGTTTGTATATTTCCTCAATCGCAAATATGTACAAAAGTGCCCTCCTTGAATTTCAATCCTAATATACACCGATGAATTATCCATGCTGAAATGACCCCTTTGTAATACCAAGTAATCCTCCATTGCAGAACTTCTTAAAGCATGCCACATCCATTAATATGATCCTCCTCAGAACGCCACCTCCCATTGCACCTCGACCTAGATACACCTTCCATGCCAGCCTTGTATAATACAACCCAAAACCAAGCCGTTATTTCATCCATTCGTAACGGGTATCCAGTGATCATAATGTCTAAGAAGAAAGCCATTAAATCGTAAGATTGTAAGTATAAGCTCTTGGAGAAAGCGAGAACTCAAGAAGTCGTAATTAAAAAGGTTGTGGTAATACACGTGCTTCATCCTGTTTTCCATGGAAAAATCAGGGGAGCTGAGAATTGAAAGTTCGAAAAGAAAGCTGAGGAAGGAAAAGTTGGAAAAAAAAGTCGGGAAAAGGAAAGCCGAATATAAGGGGAGTCGAAGATTAGGATATATTTAAAAGAGACCACGAGAAACCAGAGCGGCTGAGGCGATTGGTCTTGGACTTCTTGGGCTTGTCAGATTTGCGACCTAGAGACGCAACACGAAGACTTGGTTAGACTATTGGTGGGAACGAAAGAAACAATGGGGGAGCAGGGAGGAGGCCGCAAATGCAGGAAATGGTATTGGAGACAAATAGTGTTAGACAAGAACTATGTAATAAGTAGTGTGAAGTACAAGCAGTGTGTGACATGATTCGAATTGCTACAAAATTATTCGATCCTTCTCGAGTCCTTCTTCATCGAGATCTACTATCATTGGCGAGTACTCACCTCGTTCATCCTCGTCTTCGAAATCCTTGAGCTCTGCATCAATTATCTCTCCGTCCTCCAGCTGAAATTTTCCAGACCTAAGATAACTTCCTCGTAGATCCCAGCCCCACTTCCACAGCCACGACTCAAAGGCTTCGAATGCCTTACCTACTTCCTCTTGCTCGCGTGTAATGTTAGAACCGTAGGAGAGGAGTTGTTCATTCAAGCGGGACTTGAACTTGGTAAGGACGATCTTCAAATCGTCGCCAAGATGGGAATCATGATCGAAGATACTAGTGTCGAATCCCTCCTCATCATACATGAACTGGGCATGGACGGCGGTGATGACCTTACGGAAGAAACCCGGCTGATCCAAAGAAAGGCGATAGGCTCCGAATAGCTTGGTGACGATGATAGCCCACTGTTCCATACACGCAAGGTTGCCGAGGATCATTCCAGTGATGTAACAGAATTGTAACTCTCCAATAATCTCATCAGAGTCCTCATATGTGCAACGTCCGATAGCCTCAACAATATAAGACGTACTATCGATTGCTTGTTCGGTGCGCTCGCGACCTGAAGAAGATTCCGAGAAGGTACGGGCACTTCTCGGGAAAACGAAGTCTAGAAATTCGTCTCCGTCGAAATTTGTACCACCCTTAACGTCACGAGGTGCGCTTGAAGCCTGTAGTTCTGTGGTCTTGATGTCATGACTAGACGAGACTTTCCAACTATTCCACTTGCCACCAGTGACTCTCTTGAGGTAGGGGTGCTTGATGCAGAAGGTTAAGCGACGCCACTTGTCGGTGTCATCGATACTACCGGCAGTAATTGGAGAACTTGGAGAGCCGACGGGAGTCGACGACGTTGAAATAGAGGGGACGGGACCTGAAGTCGATGGAGTACTCAAGTATGGCTCGAGCTTGTTAACAATCTCGGGGACGCTTCCCTTTTGAATGCGCTTTTCGGCTTCGCTAAGCTCTTCCTCCACAGACTCGTGGTAACTATCCCATCTTAAGACATGAATGTCACCAAATTCATCCGAGGCCAACTTCATTGTCATCAGCCAAAATCCGGTTCGTGAAGATCCATTGCCGGACCCACCCCAAAAAAAGTGAGCACCCGTCGGGATCTGCTTGACGCCCTCAAGTGTTCCCTCAGTCTTAATGGTATAGGCCTTCGTATCATACCCAAAAATTGTACCGACTGGAAGGTTTCGAATGATGACCACATCACCATGCTCCAAAATTTCGTGATGCTCCACACCACGCTCTCTGGGTGGTGATGGAGAGTGGACTCTTAACGTACCAAGTGGATAGCTTCCAACCACATTGACAGAATGAACCGATTTTTCTGACTTTAGTGACAAACCAGAAGAAACCGAGTCTGATTTCAGTAGGGTAGATTTGCTGACTTCTCCAGCAACACTTTCGTTAGAATCACCATGCGATCTTCTCTGTCCATCATCGCCATGGGTGATATTAAGTGACGAAAAACCCAGTCTTGGACTGCTTCCATTGGATTTAATGGATAATTGGCTGGAAAGAACGGATACATGTGATTTCGCGGTTGAAGGGCTTCTTTGAAGGGAAATCTGATGTTGAATGAAAGAAGGGTCAGATCTCGTTGTTAATTCTTCGATCTTGGTTGCTTCAGAGATCAACTCGTCCATAGTAATTGGTGAGGAATTATTCAGAATTATGTCTTTAACAAGATCCTCTTCACCGATGTCTGCCATTGTGAAAGTTCTTGCGATAAAGCAACCTGTAAATTGTGGTATTTGTGAATGAACAATTTTGGAAATTATAAGTGTGTGGACAGTCTCGACGTCACAAAAAAAATAATTACCTAAGTAACCAAAACTAACCAAAACTAACCAAAACTAACAGGTAAACAATAATAAGACTTCGGCCGCTTTTCTCCGAACTTGGCCGATTGGATCTTCGAACTTAAAACGTGTTTGTTGGTGTTGAGTTTATTAACTGAGGAGGTAAAATCCAAACTTAGGGGATTTACCAAATTTTGAGACAAATCAACTCAGTCTTTTTTTAAGATTAAAGCCCACTAGGACATTATATCTAAAAGTCTTTCGGACGAGATATATCTGCAAATGATAGGTTGTATTCCTTATGAAGTCTGTTTCAATACGTTACCTTGTAGAAACTTTTTTGATATTGGTCGGCTCCGGAATAATAGAAAGGCCGATTCTCCTACAGTTGCCAGACATTGGATTCCCATATGTAGTAACTTTTACTGGAAGATTTTGGGCAAAAGGTTATTCTGAATGATGGTGTACATTCAAGTTTCGATTCTAGCTCCGTCTGGTTGAAAGAAGGTATACATTTACTACTCTTATATTATATTGTCTTTCCAACAAATATCAAACCTGATCACCCTTTTCGCTTATGTAACCTTGAAGTTAATGCAGCAAGGGTCCCACATGGCGGAGAAGCCCCACCATTTTGACATCAGTTTAAAGCTTCCTTATTCCATCGAAATCAGTATCCATACAAAGTACGCCAAAAATAGAGCACTGCATGGAATTGCTATTGCTGCAGCCTTGAAAGAATGAGTTCAGGTCAATCAACTGCGCCGATTGCTGCTGGTCAGTCTGGAACAAATGTAGGTGGAAATGCTCAACAGACTGCGGGCTCTGAGCCCGAAGAAGTATGGGATGAAGCAAAATTGGAGCAGGCGATGAAAACTCTAAAGGAAATGCATATTCAAGTCAGCCCCTTCTTTTCCCGAAGAAAATAACAATGAGAATTAGCTGACACGGTATTTAGTGTCGCAATCTACGATCTACAATCCCAAGACTCCTCACGCCTTTGGCAACCAAGCAGCAATCACGTACGTTCCAATTCTACGACGTCAATTCCCAGCTTCTGATATCTGTAGCTGACCAATACAAAAAGCTGAGCAGCTCTTTTCTTCCTTTCAACAAGCCGCAACAACTTCAAATAAGGAAGTACGGGATTTCACACGATTAATGAAGGATGAAGAGGGTGTGAAGCTCTTTGAGCATGCAAAGAAGAGTCGAGCTGAGAACCCACATGGAATAAAGCCATGGAGAGTTACAGAACATCCTGATTGGCTTGATAGAGATACATGATTTTCTCACCACGACAATACGTTGCGACATGTTCAGATCGGAAAATGTGCTATAGAATCTAGGCGTACTTGCGGACTTTTGGGTAGAAGGGCAGGTCTTGGGATATCCGGTACTGGGCGTTTGGCAGTTTTGATAGCATACGGCGGGAAAGACAAATTTCGATATCCTAACAACCTGGAGCGTAATGCTCCTACCAACAGTAATGGCACCCTTTCTCTATTCTACGATTAATCATGAGTCTATTCATACATTTTCCAAAGGATTTATTTAGAGCAGCTATGAGCATCTGAAATACCCAATAGCGGCTGAATAGCTTTGAAGATTGGATTACTCGTGTTCCTGAGCTCAGGCCTCATCAACATTATCGTAGAGTAGTATATAACATACCTACACCGAGCAATGTCACCTTTGTTAATGATTTAAACACGTAGTTATTATCTCTGAATGGTAAAGCTTGAAATAATTGTATGAAAGCAAATATGTAACCAGTGGATGATCCATTCATTTATTATATGAATGAAATTGACAATGCATCGACTTCTTTCAAGGTTCAGAACAATGTGCTAACTAATCGGATGCCGATTCCTTATTGGCTTATGATAATTTTTCCGACCTTGAAGCTGTGTCCTCAACCAACCCCAAAATTGAGTGAATAGTGTAGAATTGAATTTACGAAATCGTCAGTAATCTTCATTCTTTATTACTTTGATCATTTATTTCTCTAATTCAAGTTGATGCGTACTTGCCACTATTCAACTTATTGATCTTTTTGTTAGGGCACGAAGCCATTTTGGTGCCAAAAAGGTCGCTTAATTTTTTTCTGCCCCGCGCATCAACAATCCTACGGGCAACCTTTTCGACACCTCTAGGCTTACCAAATCTCAACACCATCAATATGTCTAGATTTTTCCGCGGTGATAGCTCCAGCGACAGCTCCTCCGACGAGGAGGAGGATCTCTATTCCGATGACGAAGAAGTTCAAGAACAGCCCGAAGAAGAATCTTCTGAAGATGACTCTGAGGAGGACGATGATGATGATGATGACTCCGATTCCAGCAGCGATGATGGAGTTGGCAAAAAGACCGGAGCGAACGCTTTCTTGAAGGACGATTCCGATTCCGATAGTGAGAGTAGTGGAGATGAGGGCGTGAAGGTCGTCAAGTCTGCGAAGAACAAGCGATTCGAAGAACTCGAGGCAACCGCAAAAGCTATTGAAAATGGCGAGAAGATTAACGATTGGGGATCGATCTCAGCAGGTCAGTAAATTTTGTCCAAAAAATTACCTGGAAATATAGCTAATTAGTTCGTTGCAGAGTTCGACAAATTGAACCGCCAAGTCGCCAAACTTCTACAATCAGGCACGATCCCAAAGGTCTACATCAAAGCTATTGCCGATTTGGAGGATTTCATGAATGAGACCTTGGCAAAGCAGAAGGTGACACCAAAGAAAATGAATGCAACAAATTCTCGCGGTTTGAACGCTGTTAAGCAGAAGATCAAGAAGGCCAGCAAGGAGCACCAGAAGGACCTAGACTCATTCAGAGCCGATAAGGACGCGTACATGGAATCAGAAGATGAGGAAGTTGTGGCACCAAAACAAAGGAAACCAAAGCCCTCTTCTGAAGCACAGGATGTCGCCGGCGATGATGATGATGAAGGATGGGGAACTGTTGGTAAGGGTGGACGAACTCTTCAATTCACACCAGAGAGCATTCTCAAGCATTTGAGAACCATTCTCGAATCCAGAGGAAAGAAGAACACCGACCGCAATGAACAAATTAAGATCATGGAGAAGTTGTATGAAGTAGCGGCCACTCCATACCAACGCATCAGAGTCCTTTTAACCCTTATTTCAACAAGATTCGACATGACTACTGGTACTCAAACTTTCATGTCCCAAGAACAATGGAAGGCAGCAGAGAAGGAATTTGGAACCCTCCTGAGTGTGCTTGAGACAAGTCGAGAATATGTAGTTGTGGAGACCGCTGAACCTTGGGAGGATGATGAAAAGCTTCCTACAGTTGCCGAAGGCACAAAGTTCGCGATTCCAGGAAGCGTCGTCTCCTATGTCGAAAGACTTGATGATGAACTTACAAGATCGCTTCAACACATTGATCCTCACACTGCTGAATACATCGAACGTCTTTCTGACGAGAGTGATCTTTACAACAACATTGTCAGAACTATGTTGTATCAGGAGGAGATCAGCAAGGACGCCAGCTTGAACGAGCCCCAACGTAGCTTGAACAGAGTCGTCATGAGAAGATTGGAGCACGTATACTTCAAGGTTTGTAACATCTCATCTCTCATATCACAATTTTTACTTATTCGTCTATAGCCATCCGCAGTCATCAAGATCCTCGACGAGAACTGCTGGAAAGCAGTTCCTGCAGAGCTCGATTCAACCATCACACCACGCGGCTCCGTTGAAGATGCCAAGACCTTGGTCAACGTTCTCTGCAACTACCTCTACATCAACACTGAGGGTGAAGGACTTACTAAAGCAAGAGCCATGCTTTGCCAAATCTATTTCGAAGCTTTACACGATAACTACTATAAGGCTCGTGACATGATGCTTATGTCTCATTTGCAAGAGACTATCAATTCGTTCGATGTTCACAGTCAAATTTTGTTCAACCGTACTCTTGTTCAAGTTGGTCTCTGTGCTTTCAGAGCTGGTTTGGTCTATGAGGCTCAAACCACCCTCCAAGAAATCTGTGGTAGCGGCCGTCAAAAGGAATTGCTTGCCCAAGGTGTCATGATTCAAAGATATAACCAAGTCACACCAGATCAAGAACGTCTCGAAAAGCAACGTCAACTCCCATTCCACATGCACATTAACCTCGAGCTTCTTGAATGTGTTTACCTCACCTGCAGTATGCTTCTCGAAATTCCTCTATTCGCACAAACTGGCTCATCACCCGATATCAAGAAGAGAGTTATCAGCAAGACATACAGACGCATGCTCGAATATCATGAGCGTCAAATCTTCACTGGACCTCCAGAAAACACCAGAGATCATGTCATGCAGGCATCAAAGGCTTTGGCCCAAGGTGAATGGAAGAGAGCAACCGAATTTATCCACTCTATTAAGATTTGGGAGCTTATGTCCAAGCCTGAGGAGATCAAGGCAATGCTCTCAGCGCAAATCCAAGAAGAAGGTCTACGAACCTATCTCTTTACATACGCTCCTTATTACGATACTCTATCCGTCAACAGACTCTCATCAATGTTTGACCTCTCTGACCGAAAGGTCGCTGCCATCGTTAGCAAGATGATCAGCCACGAGGAACTCGCAGCCGCATTAGACCAAGTCAACTCCTCGATCATCTTCAGAAAGGGTGTTGAGTTAAGCAGACTCCAAAGCTTGGCATTGAGCCTCAGCGACAAAGCTAGTGGCTTGATTGAAAGCAACGAGCGTACACTCGAGACAAGAACACAAGGCACAGCCAATGCTTTCGAAAGACAAGGCGGCCGAGGTGGACGTGGTGGTAACAGAGGAGGTCGTGGTGGTAACCGTGGTGGACGTGGTGGTATCTCCAATGCTCCAAGGCAAGCTGGTGGAACACAATTTACCGGTGGCGCTTTGGGAGCTGCTGTAGGTAGCAGAGCTTAAATACGGATGGATAGATGTGTTAATGCATTGGGAATGGGTTGCTTACAGCGCTGTAATTGGCCCAAAGGCGTTTTAATGTAGGGCTTAGGAAAAGCTAGGTTCATGCTCCACGAAGACAAAAGAATGAAATTTTTTGATCATATATTTGGTGTTACATTTAAGGCTCCTAGACCTGAATTCCTAAACCTTTATCACTTATTTTAATGTCTCATTTTGCGAGGTAGAAGGTGCATCACATATTGAAACAAACTCTCTTCGGATTCTAGACAATCACGCACATCATAGTCGAAGAGACAATAAAATACGTTACCAGTCAATCCGGAGAAACATTTTACGGCCAATCTCCATTAGTCTATCGAATAACGTTACCAACACTAGAAGCTCCCAAGTCTTACATGTGGCGCTTTAGTTTGTGCATGTCACTTCATCTCATTTCACTAAAAATCATGTTACATATGCACTCGACGACCAATTAACAGGACACTGTCCAGCTTTTTTTTTTTAAAAAACTTTCTAATAAATCCAGCCTTCAATCAATATAGCTCCAAATATACAATCTCGTTATTCCATCCAAAATGTATCATTTGTTTGAGTATATTCAAATATTTAGATCAACATTCTCAAAAAACATCTCCAAAATCAGTCGTCTCAGTGTCTCGTCACTCTGTACAATTACCGATACCGATGAATGTTTACCCCAGATCTCACCTCGCACACGCAATGCGGGCTTCAGACTTCGGGTATGACCCCCCACAACGGTGTTGCGCGATGTAAAGTGATGGAAGGACTGACTGAAACAAAACATGTATGTGTGTATGTATGTGTGTATGTCAGACCGTTGGTGATGGGTGAGGAGGAGGTACAAAGTAGGTATGGTGGGTGCAACGGATGGATGGATAGATGGGTGATACAGGTACAGGTACGGATACGATGCTAGGAAAGGTTGAGTCTGGGGAGAAATGCGGAGAACCTGGTGGGTGGAGAGATGATGGATGAGGAATTGTGTGGGTGTGGGTGGGTTTTGTGCCGAGGTGGGAGATCGATGGATGGATGATAGATGGTGGATTTGTATTTCGTGCATGTCAGTCCATACCTCCGCAGTCTGAGTCTCTAGATCCTATTATATACCATCCCATCCTATCAAATCAAATCAAATCAAACCCAGCCATCCCTTCAAAATCCCATGCCGACGAGTTTCAAACATCATGACCAGATCCCCAAACGCGAGCGTGCGAGATGAGGGGTTACATGCACATCTCGTATAGAAACTTGATTACAGAATTTCTTGTGCAGAGCGAGTATTGCAAATGTTACAGTTGCAGTTGTGAGGTCATTGGAGAGTCGAGAGTTACTGTAGGACGGTAGGAAATGATCGAGAGAGGTAAGATTGCAGTCGGATTGTATTAGATTGTGCTGTATTGTATTGTATTGTAATCTATGGCATCCTCATGTATTCTCATAGATGTGTGCTACCAGCCCTGAATCTCTATAAAATCTAGAGCTTCCCTCTCTCTCTTTTTTACCATATCTTCACTTCTTCTTCTTCATCTTCTTCTTCATCCTAGAGTAGTAGCTTCTACATTTGCTATATCTTTATTAACTAAACCCACCAAAACAAACAAGAAAACAAAAATGCACACCAACCTCCTCCTCATCACCGCGTTAGCAACATCAGCTCTCGCGGTCTCGGTCCCGCGCGCAGTGAGCTCCTCAAGCTTGATCCCGGATGTGCAGTGGAAGGTTTCGGGGTTTACGAGACGTGAGTTTCTTTCTTTTTTTTGATTTTGTGTTTTGGTTTTGGATGTTTTGATGGTTTGATGAGGAAGGGAGGTCTGTTTCCTGGGGGAAGAAATTTGGGGGAGAAGTAGGTGAGGAGGAGACGGGGAATGGGTGTAAAGGAGTGAAGACGTGACACAGTGCGAAAGAGACGAAATGTCATAAAGCGCAACAATACCAACAGAAAATCATACTAACCCATACCCAGCATGTACCGCCACAATCTGCACATACAACTTCACTATTAGCGTGATCCCCAGCAGTGGTCCTATAGTCAACAGTACGTTCCCCCCTCAGCTCCCCCCCTCCCCATCCCCATCCCCATCCTCATCTCTCTAACCTCCACCCACTCCTCCCAGTCCCCTGTCTCTATAACGATTCCTCCTCCACCCCTCCCACATCCTCCACCCCCCAAACACACTCCTACTCCGCCCTCTCGTGCAGCAGCACCCTCGTCGATGGCAAACCCGTCGCGAGCACTTGGCAGGTAAACTGGGGATACAATCCCAATGGAGATTTTGCAGTCATGACGATTGTGGATACGCAGGGGGGAAATGATGCGTTTTTGTGAGTTTTGCTTCCTTTACTTTCCTTTAGTTTTTATTTTTATTTTCAGAGGGGTTTGGGAACTGTTGAGGTTTCTGGGACTTGGAGAGATGATGAGGAGAAGAGGATGATGTGTAATTTCAACCTCGCGTTCCAATCCCCTCTTCCCTCCTCACTCATCCCATCTCCTCCACCCCTTCTCCCCCAAAATGCCAAAATGCCAAAATGCCTCCCAAAAAAACTAAAAGAAAGCTAACACACCTTTCCCCCAAACCAGCGGCTGGAACCAAATCACCAGCGCCACCTCCTTCGAAGACAAAGGACCCAACACCGTCTACAAACTCGGTACTTTTACTTAAGTCCTAGGCAGATTTTGACTTCGATTTCGATTTCGATTCCAGGGTTCTCTCTCTTCCTTTGGCCGGGACATTTGGTTTTTGGTTTGGGTTTTATTTCTTTCTGATTCTGGTTTTTGGCTTGATTTCGACTACGTTGTTTCATGGATTAGGGAGGCGAGGTGGCAAAAGGAATGGATGGATGAAGGAATGGATCTGCGTATCAAAAAAACGGATAGGTTACCGAAAAATGAATATTATAAATGCGAAAGTCCACCCACGTGATATTCGGAGCTTCATCAGAGATGAGATTGACATGTGAATAAATTCCGTTTGCCCAAGGGAAGAGACTACCAATATCAACATGATGCAAGAAGCCTTATTCGAGTGATTGTTGTATTCTTGATTCATCTATGATGACAACCCTATGTATCCGACTATTGCACCAACTCCGCCGTGCTGTCCCAACCGAAGCACTAAAGGATATCTTCCAACGCCCATCGCCAATGCATGCATATAAGTGCTATGGTACAAAAGTTTATCAAATCTCCCACCCATTCCCATCTACTACACCTCCATATATTTTACCAACCTTTCCTGAACGCCTCGATAACATCTTATGAAATATTCAGTTGTATCGACTATTTGAATTCATCTTTTAGAACCCACTTAGCCCTCATCCTACTATTCGTGCCATGCTCACATATTGCAACTTCCGTTAGAGTATGCTTGAATTCAGCCGTCAATCGTTCAGAAGTGCAGTATCGATCAAAATGATTAACTACCGCCTGACTTGGAACTGAACCGCCCATTCTCTTGATGAAATCAACAATCATCTTAGCAAAATCATGGCGTTGACGCCCAGCTGGACGATTTGGAGTTACAGCGCGTGAGCTACTCGAGCTAGAAGGCTGCGTGATACCTTGTCTGTTTGAAAGACTTGATAAAACACTTGATGAACTTGGACCTGCACCTCGTCGAACATTAGTCGGTCTACCAGCGGATCCATATTCTCCAGTCCAAGTGACAGTTCCAGGTGCAATGCTTCTTGCTGCTTCTCCGGCAAGTCTCAGTGCTATAGCAGATTCTGCAGCAATTCTCTTGGCTTCACGCTCAATCATGCCACGGTCTGCCGCAACCTTCATCTTCCCATTGATGATTTGATCGTGTTCAAGAGCACTATGGACTCCAGAACGAGCAAAGATACCTTCCATTAATCTAGTCTCTTCGTTGTTATCTTTATCTTTCTCCTCAGAAGGATCATTGAATTGCTCGAGTTCAGCAACACCGGCGAGATTACGAAGATCGGATTCTGAATCACCTTGACCAGGGTCGGCAGACAAACTACGAGACGACGAAGGACTGGAAGTCTTGTTGAATTGAACCTCTGTGCCTTTGAACATTTCACCAGTCTCCGTGGTCCCACCATCTTGGTCACCAAGAGTGAAAAGGTCATATAGGTCCTTCATAGCAAATGTTTGTCGCTGCTTCGGATCCTTGAGAATTTTGTTTGTGAGAAATTGTTTGAAAATTTGTCGATGGTAGATCTTCTCTTCTATAGTACCAGCAGTCATAAGTCGGTAAATAGTGACCTCCTTCTTTTGACCAAGACGCCATGCACGTTCTCGAGCTTGTACGTCGGTGGATGGATTCCAATCAGGATCAAATATGATTACCCGATTTGCACCAGTGAGATTAACCCCGAGACCTCCGACCTTGGTAGTGAGGAGGAACACATGCATGTCAGGATCATTGTTGAACTGATCAACGAGAGTTTGTCTATCCTTGACTGCTGTACCACCATCCATACGAAGATAGTTGAACCCACCAAGTTTCTTGACGAACTCTTCAAGAATGTCAAGCATTTGAACCCCTTGACTGAAGAGTAAAGTCTTGTGTCCATAGCTCTTCCACATTTGCAAGAGTGCCTTCACAACTTGCATTTTCCCAGATTTGTTTCCATTGCCCCATTTGTAATCGGGCTTGGTTTTCAATCGTTTATCTAAAAGATCTGGATGATTGCAGATCTTGCGCAGTATGTCAATACCATAAAGCGATTGACGACTGCGATTTAAAATTGATTTCATGTCATCAGACGCAAGGAACATTTCATATGCGTCTCTTTGAGGTCTCGTAAGCTTGCAGAACAAGACCTGCTCACTCTTTTTTGGCAAATCTGCCGCAACATCAACCTTTAATCGTTGAAGCAGATATGGACTGATGGCATCCTTTAAAGTTTCAGCACATTTAGTAGCCGTGAGGACTTGTAGATTGGTGGCGTTTGCGTAACCTCCAATTTTGATAGGGACTTCGAATGATTGTCGAAAATTAACCAAAGTACCTAAGCGCATAGGAAAGACGAAATCAAACAGTGACCACAGTTCTATTAACCCATTCTGCATGGGAGTACCCGAGAGAATCACACGATTGGGTGTTCGTAGTTCTTTGCAGTAGATAGTGACAGCAGTGTTAGGATTTCGAATCTTATGTCCCTCGTCCAGTACAGCGTAATCCCAGTCAACATTGATGAGAGTATCACTATAGGTTTGAAGTCCAGCATATGTGGTGACCAAGACATGGCCATGCTTGACAACACGATCGACAATTTTCTGAGCAAGCTTTTGCGACTTTGGAGCTTTCTTGGTTGTTTGGCCGTAAAGAATCTCATCCTCTTCGTCTTCCAATCTGCCTTCATTTCCAACATTGAGCATGCCGGTACCTGAACTGTGCAGAATAGAAACTCTCAAGGCTGGCCACCATCGATGAAACTCATTAACCCATTGTCGAAGGACAGTCGCAGGAGCAACTACAATAACAGGTTTTGTAAGCTTTTTACTGTAATGTAAACCAGCTAAAAAGGATATCATCTGAATGGTCTTGCCGAGACCCATTTCATCTCCAATGATACCTCCAACTTGTTGATTGTAAAGTTCCGACAACCATTGAACACCAGTCTTTTGATAGTCAAAGAGCGCAGGGAAGATATCACCAGGCAACTTTAGGCCGTTTTCAAACTCATAATCAGGTTGTCCTGGGCATGGCTTGAACCATTCTTTTTCCAAAGATTTTTCTGCAGCTGCATCCTCCTCACTTTGAGGATTATTTTCTAGATGCTGTCGTCGTGCAGCGCTTCGTTTCTCCACCCATTTTGCAAGGCGTGCTTGGTACATATTCTCGTTTCCATCATCAATCCCGACCAAGCTCTGTGTCTCGTCCGTTCGAGCTTTGCTTGACTTAGACCTCTTCTTAGTTGCAGTACGAGCTGTCATCAAGGCATCATCTTCGTCATCTTCATCACCCAATTCTTCTTCTTCATCGTCTAAATTTTCAGGGGTAAAAGCATCATCATCTGCTGGAGATGAACGAGCGGGAGATACATCTGCGAAGGCGCCATTGGCGAGCCTTCTCTTCTTTCGAGGACGAAGGCCAAATTCACTCTCGGTTGTACTCAATTTAGTATCTGCGACACCTGCGAACCCTGGTAGACGAAGATTCTGATGTGATCTAGGCTCCGCTTGAGCATTTCCTGATTCGTTGTCATCCTTCTCTTCTGCGTCCCTCAGCGCATCAGTAAGTGCTGATTGAACATGATCGATAGCTGCATCCGAAGTTTGTTGAAATGGTGTAATTTTGCCTGTGCGAATCAGGAATTCCCTTTGGCTCTCATTGGGCATTCGTCTGCTTCCACCAGCAGCATCGGCTTCGGCATGGTTATCATTGTGCTGATGTCTCTCATCGATTCGCTTTTGTATGTCGGTAATGTCATTCTTGAAAGCAAAAATGTCGGCTTCGATTTTCGAGATCTCCTCTATGCACCTTTGGCGCATCAATGGATTGTTGGAGAGATTATTGAGACGGCGTTCTTGGGTATGTTTTTGGTTCTCGAGTTTCTCGATACTATTTCGAACTTTTTCAATGCGCTTCTGATCCCGCTGATCTTCTTGCTCGATCATCACCAGGTTGGCTTGGTTCGTAATATCTCTCTCGAGGTCATCCTGATTGCGAACCGTTTCAGTCAAACCTGCTAGAGCACTGGCTTCATCTTGAGGTTGCTGCTGGCCAGTCTATTTGGAGATTCTGTTAGTGTACTTGAATTAGATGTTAGAACAGGGAAGAGCCTGGGGATCTAGAGCCCGGTGAACGTCTGAGATAGCCTCAAACACTGTGAAGTAGGATTTGTGGAAGGGAAAGTTTTCAACATACCAATCTCTCCGATCCAAGACTATGGTCTTTTGTATCTACATCGTTATCGCTGAGAAGTGCTTCGTCGGCAACAACGGCTGCTGCTTCTTGGATAGTATCAGTGTGCTCTCGGTGAAGTCTTACATTTTGATGAGGTGGAGACATGCTTTCGGATTTGATATGAGTTGAATTATCACGTCGATTGCGAGGCTCGGTAGATGAACTCATTTTGGACATTCATCAACTGGGCAGATGCTGACGAACTCGGGAGAAATGGAAGATTATCGTGGAAGAGAAGCAGTACAGTATAAAAGGGAATGTGTATATTAATTTGTGGGCAGGTAGAAATCTTGAAGAGGTCGAAGGTGAGCACTACTAGGCAGATACCATAGGTAATGAGGAGAGGCGACTACGGCACCGGGTGAAGTGAATTAATTAATAGAGATACGGAAATCAAACCTTGGATTTTATTAAGAATAGCAAATAGTTTACGGATAGAATAGTAAGTTACTGAAGCCGAGTCGTCCTTCAATAAAGAGAACAAGATGTGAAAATTCGTGGTCTCTCTTCACCATCGATAAACTCGATCATTTGTCATGAGAGGAAGAGAGAAAAAAAGGATTGATATCGGATGCTTCTTCACCGTATGCGTCATTGGATTGATATAGGTAGGGATTGATTGCTTGTGAAAGTTAGGTAGGTGCTAGGTAGATGGTAGACCGTAGATGCGAGGTAGTCGCGAGGCTAGCCTTACTGAGGCAACTGAGGCACGTGTGAGGAGACAGATCTACAGCCTAATTAATAATACATTAGTAATCACATCCTATTATATTGTACGTACATTTTGTATGTCGAAAATCTAGATACAATGTAATACGGAAAGTGGCTCAGTCAATTAATTTCACCGGTGAACCCAACGTTGGATTTGGATTTCACATGGCTGGTGATGGCTGGTGATGGCTGGTTCGCTCACGGGTACTGGTACATACTGGGATAAATTCAATGGAGCACCCATACTCCAATTTGCTTTTACTTATCTGTGAAACTTGGGGGGTAATCTTGGGATGTGTGAATGATCAGATCAATAAGAATTCAATGCATTTGATTAACAGATAACGTCATTCGATAGATTGATTACTTTTCCTGCAAAACATGTACCAAATATTGAAATGGATGCTATTGAGGATTGAGGATTGAGTGAGTACTCATGGCACGCAACTCATACCTACTTCCTATACCTGCTAGCTGTTCTGACTTTGACTTCGGACTTGTCTATCGCAATCAAAGAAGGAGGGTGTCACGATCAATCAGGAAGAAGCTATCGGAGTTTGGAATATGCTACAACCATTTGACCATTCGATACTTGGGTTTCAAAAGAACAAAGACGAACTTGTCCTTCCTTCCTTTCAAGAAAACGGGGTGGCATCTCTTTGACTTTGCTTCGAGATTAGACTTCGTATTTGGCTACTAGGGATTCTGGTGTATGCGCTCAAGGGGGGAGGTATGGCTGGACCTGGATTTCCTTGACACATTAATAATAAGACACCACCAAAGGCATCTTATGATCTCCTTGAAACGCTTTCCAACCGTAAGGCGGAGTGATCCATATAGATACGAACGTTAATGTTGTGATAATACCTATCGAGAGATTGATGCCATGAAACTCTTCCACGGTTATTGGTAGCATTGGGCATCCATATGGGCAACGTGCATCTATACAAATCCCAATCACATGTACATGTACATGGAAACAAATCACAAATATATACCTAGTATGTATATGGATTACCTAGTATGTATATGGATCTACCTACCTATGTTGCACATGTGGAATTCCTATCGAGGTGAATGCTATACTAAACCATACCATACCATCTATCCCATCCATACCATCCATACCATCCATACCATCCATACCATCCATACCATCCATACCATCCATACCATCCATACCATCCATACCATCTATCCCATCCATACCTCCATACCTTCATCACAAACATTCTCTTTATTCCACCTACCCATTCATTGTTTTGATGCCCAGGAATCTTGCTCCAAGGAATCATAGTAATAATAACAACTTCATGCTTCGATTGGGCAACTCGTTAATAAATCCGTTCCTAGGTTCGCTACTCTTTTTTAGTTCACAAATCCCCCCGGCTACGGCTACGAAAGCAACGAGGGTCCTATCCTATGTGGTGCGTGAATCCATCAATTAATTCTAGGACACTTACTTGCTACATCATTCCCACCCCCCCCAGTCACCAAAGTGAATTCATCTACTACACTCCACTATCTCCAACTTCCTTTTCATTCACTCACCATGATATATTGAACAGTATTCGGTACTCCATAGGCTATTTTTGCCTCTGTATAGAGGTTGAATTGGTTTTATTGCGACGCGTTTCGCTCCACCCACTGCTTTCTGGTGGAAGACCTTTCGACAACATTGTGCGATATATTATATCTGCGTCCTGAATTATTCCTTCACAAAGGCGACAATTCTGCCCAATACCTTCAGAATTCCCCCACTCAAAATCTCGAGCATCTCCACAGTATCGCCAAAATGGACCAGTGGCAGAATTATTCTGAATCATCAGGTTCAAGAAGGTACAACGGAAACCCCCCACCAGCCCATCCCCAAATGGCTAGAGATTATAACGGGAACCCCCAAACCCAACCTCCAGCAGGTTTTACATACGACCAATATCAAGGAGGTCTAGGATCACATCCTCAATCTCTGGCAACTTCTCCTGCTATTCCTCAGATGACGGATGGAAACGGAGATGTGGCCATGCAAGACTCTGGAGATCAATACAATATGAAATATCCTATGCGCCCTCATCATCAACAACATCTTTCAGGCAACCAAAGGTTATCTCACCAATCGCCGCAAGAACCATCTGCGGCGGCTCAACGTTACTCTCCAATGGAGACTTTATCGCCAACATCCCCGTACGGCGCAACGCAACAGCAAAACTCAAATCAATACATGTCACCACCGGGGGCTGGTAGCAGACAATCTCCTTCGAAGAATGCCTCGTATTCTTCACCAAACGCGTACTATCCTAATCGTCAACAATTACCTCCCATTCAGCCGTATGCTTCTAATTCTAACAATGAATCATACCCAACTTCCGCGACCCAACAGCTGAATGCCATGTTTGGTAACGATCAAAAGTCTCCTCGGCGGCCAGTACCTCAATCGGCGCAAGGTCCACCTGGAAGAGGACCAGTTCCTGAATTTACAAAGATTCGTTCTACCTCTGATTTGCAACCAAAGGTTAATGCGCAACCGGCATTTCGCAGGGCTAATCCAGAGGGCGGATTCATAAGTGTAAGCTTCATTATTATGCGCAATACGATTGAAAATTGTGCTAAATAGTCCCATTACAGCCCCTTCAAGCTCTTACGAGCCATCTCCCTTCTACCTATCGGATATGCAATCCCAGCTTCAAGTACGAATCCTCGCGGAACCCCCGCAGAGTGCTCACGAAACCAAGCAAAGGTGTCAAGAATGATGGATTCGATAACGAAGATAGCGACTATATACTTTATGTGAATGACATTCTCGGGTCTGAGGAAACTACTCATAAGTATGTTTCGAGGTTGATATGAACTCTAGATTCCGAGGAATCCTCCCGCTAACACATTTCGCAGAAACCGCTATCTCATCCTTGATGTTCTTGGTCAAGGAACCTTTGGACAGGTTGTCAAGTGTCAGAATCTGAAGACTCAGGAAGTTGTTGCTGTAAAGGTGGTGAAGAACAGAACTGCGTACTTTAACCAAAGTATGATGGAGGTTTCCGTTCTAGACTTGGTAAGTTCTTGTCATGCAACCGTATTCCTCATTCGCTGACTTCTATCTTTCTATTCTAGCTCAACACAAAGCTTGATAAGAACGATGATCACCATCTACTGCGACTCAAAGACACATTCATTCATCGTCAACATCTCTGTCTTGTTTTCGAATTACTCAGTGTGAATTTGTATGAATTGATCAAGCAGAATCAGTTCCGAGGCTTGAGCACTACACTTGTGCGAGTTTTTGCCCAACAGCTTTTGAACGGTTTGAGCTTGCTGAACAAAGCACGACTCATTCATTGCGATTTGAAGCCGGAAAACATATTACTCAAGAACCTCGAGAGTCCCATCATCAAGATCATCGATTTTGGATCAGCCTGTGATGAACGTCAAACAGTATACACATACATCCAGTCAAGGTTTTACAGATCCCCCGAGGTATTACTTGGTTTACCATATTCATCAGCTATCGATATGTGGTCGTTAGGCTGTATTGTTGTCGAGTTGTTCTTGGGTCTCCCTCTGTTTCCAGGATCCTCCGAATACAACCAAGTTTCCCGAATAGTGGAGATGTTGGGCAACCCACCAAACTGGATGCTTGAGATGGGAAAGCAATCTGGAGACTTCTTCGAGAAGAGGCACGATGTAGATGATTATGGCAGAAGAACATACCATCTCAAATCTATGGAGCAGTATTCTCGCGAGCATGGATCAAAGGAGCAACCAAGTAAAAAATACTTCCAAGCTACCACCCTTCCGGAGATTATTCGTTCCTATGCGATGCCACGGAAGAATATGAAGCCAAACGAAATAGAGCGAGGTAAGGCAAAGCCCTGTACTTCTTGTGAATCTTTGACTAACAACTGTATCGTAGAAATGAATAACAGAGTTGCTTTCATCGACTTCGTTCGTGGTTTACTCAACATCAATCCTTTGGAGCGCTGGTCTCCACAACAGGCCAAGCTACATCCATTCATCACCCAGCAAAAGTTCACCGGTCCATTCGTTCCACCAATGAATCTCAAGTCAAGTGCTATAAATAGATCTCCTGCTCCCGGAACGACACAGCAGCAGCAGGCTGAAGCATTGAGTAAGCAGCGAGCCCAGGCAGCTCAAGCTCAAGCCCACTCACAGGCTCAGTCTGCAGCTCATGCTTCATACAATGCCGGTGTCCCGGTTAATTCATATGGCCAAGTGCCACCAAACCAACAGCACCCGCCGATGTACAACAATAACAATATGTACACTCCAAACTCCAACCATCAGGCTCCTCACCAGGCTCCTCATCAGGCTCCTCATCAAGCTCCTCACCAAGCCGCCCCACCTCCATACCCCACACAACAAGGGTACAACCAAATGGGAATGATGGGGCAACCCCCAACACAGATGCCACCAGCACAATATGGAGCTGGTCCTTCACAGCAACAGCCAAGTCTCTATCAGCAGGCTACCGTGAGGTCTGGAAGGCAACGTGCCTCGACAATGGAAGTTCAACAGGGGGGTATTCCTGTGACGATACAAAGAGTTGCTAGCCATCTTGACCCTAGTCAACCTATTCGTTTACAGCCAAGTCCTGCGTATTACCCACCTCCACCTGATGGAGTCCCTGATGGAAATCCTGGTAGTGCGCGAAGAAGGGGGAGCAGAGCTGCTCAGGGTGGACAAGCACCTACCAGAAATCGAGATTTTATCCGAAATCTAGAAGACCGAACATTGGAAGAGGGATTTATGGGGCAGAGCCAATGGCACTGAGCTCCACGACCTTAAATTTGTAGGACGAGTAGAATGATCGAGGACCAGCGACAGCGAATCACGCTAAACTTATAATCTAGAAATGCCAACTGCACTTTGGAAGCTAGTGTTCATATTATTCTTCGCGCATTATATGATAGGCGTGTGTTGTCATAGGGATCGGGAAAAATTTGAATCATGATACCCAACGGCGGGGCTTTTCTACGAATATCACTCTAGGGAGGAGACTATAGGTTTCTACGTAGTGATGAGTTCTGCAACGAGATGAGAAGGGCATAATCGGAATGAAGGGATGAAATTATGGGGAAATGAATTAACACGGGGATGCTTTAAAACATCTTCGGGAATTATTAGGGGAGGGAGAATATGCGCGGTCTTTTGCTAGTATGAGAGTTGCACTTCAGAATTCGATTCATGTAAGCTATTAGTTATTGCATGGATGGATGGATTCAACCCGTTAAAGATGAGAGAGAGCTAGGTGAAAATGCAATGGGGAGAATATAAAAGAGTGTAGTACGCCTGGTTTTCTCAGTTTGATGGCTCTATAAACGTACTTGTGATGGATGTGATCTCTTCTGGATGTGTTCACAGGTGCTAACGATGAACGACTGGACACAAGTGTGTTTTGGTCTTCGACTAATGGCTGGGTTGAATCTACACTCATACTCCCGCAAGATGGGGAGGGTAATCACAACCCAAACTTCAATTCTTCAGCCAATTAATTCTTGAAAAGTGTCGCTGAGATATGTTCCGATTGAGCTCTAGACACGTAGGTGCTAGTTACGCTGTGTATGTACAAATTCTATCCTTTCACCAACTCCCCTTTAAATCCTCAATCTATCACTCGACCCAACACCAACATCAAATATTATTGATGATTTACATACCCCGAACCCCGAACCCCTCAACCCCAGTCCCTAAAGCCATGCATGACCCATAATCTCCTAATCCACCAATCCCCCCACCAACTTCAAAATCTCCATCTCTCCCGCTTGCTTGCGTTCCTCCTCCCACTTCCCATAAGCATCCCACCACCACCCATGCGTTACCCCATCGTTCCCCTTATACCCCGCTACCCCATCTGCACCCACGCGTTTTGACCATGGCTTGTCAACTATATAATGCAAGCCCCGCACCTCCTCATCCCGCCACATCTCCGGATGCCAATACCGCCATGTTTTTAGCGCATTCCATTTCCACCCGATGCTCACCCATCGATCGCGCCACCACTCGGTAATGAAGTCTTGATCGGGAAACTGATAGCTCGAAATCTCATTTTGATGCGTCTCGATAAATTTCCACATGTCATCCCAGGTTTCCTTGCTGGGCGCAAAAATGAATACTCCCGAATTGAGAAGCGTATGTGTTTGCGGCCCGCTGGATCCAGATGGCACGGGTGGGTTGTGTTCGACGGGGTTGGGGCTGGGGGTAACATAGGCGCAGTTCTCTCGCGTCCAGGACTCCGGGGCCCACGTGTCGTTTTCGAGATTGCACACGCAGACGTGGTTGGCGGCGAGGAGTTTGCCGGCCTCGCCCGGGATGGAGGGGTTGGTTAGTGCGTGTTTGAAGACAAGTTCGTCCATGGGACCGAAGATGAGGATGTCGGCGTCGAGGAAACAGATTCGCTCGTAGGCGTACGTGTACAGCGAGAAGACTTGCAGTTTGGTCCAGGTGGAGGCGAAACGGGCGGCGACGCCCGAGTTGGCGCTGAGGTTGAGGAGGGGCGTGGGGTGCAGGATTATATTGGAGCGGAGGGCTTCGCGTTCGAGGGTTGGGAGGTAGTGCTCCGGGAGGTTGGCGTACATGAGGAGGAGTGGGAATTGGGAACCGTGTTTTTTGAGCGTGTGCGCTAGGAGGATGGCGCCGGGGAGATAGGAGGGCGAGGTGATGAGTGTGGCGTAGGCGGCGGTGGGGTCGGATGGGGGTGTGGTGGTGGTGGAGGGGAAGTGTGCGGAGGTGGGGGATGGGGTGGCGGTGCTGGGAGTGGACATTTTGGGGATTGGCTAGAACTCCGATTGAAGGGGGAGTGAGTAGTCGGTAGGTTAATGAAAATTCAAACTCTACTATTTGCCAAAAGAAAAAGTTTTTGTGTAGCAATACTGAGTAGATACCGAAGGGTAGGTAGATATCAAAATCAAACGGTACACATGCAAAAATGTCAGGAGAAGAGCAAGGAAAATGCTAAAGTAAATTACCTAGGGACTTCTTATACTCGAATTTCGAGAAGGAGAAGTAGGTAGTCCCTGCCGCGTTTTTCTCATCGCCACGCCACAACACTATACAGCACGGCAGGAACGATCTAACGTTCAGGTTCACGGTGACTGGGACTGGGACTGCTTGGTTAATGTGTGGAGGTTAGGAACTACTGGGTACCTACTTGTACCTACCTACCTACTAGGTAGGGGGCAGGTAGGTATGTAGGTAGATGAGAAAAATCTAGACGTCATGGAATTGGATGGATGAAAGATGTGTGTAGAGAGGCGAATGAATGAATAAATAAATAAATAAATAAATGTCTTTGTATACTCAGTAGATAGGTAGGTGCGTAGATGTTGTGAAAGAAAAGAGCAAAGAAATTCTTTTGTTCGGAACACTTATCTGCTTTTTGATATGATATGATATGATATGATATTATACCGGTATATCGTATATCTTGAATTCTTACTACAATATCTTCAATCCATCCTCGAGTACGAGTATAGTACAATGAGTAAGTATCGATCGAGTAGATAGATAGATACACTTCCGATATACATTCCAATCCCAATCCCAATCCCAATCCCAATTCCAAATAATAAAAGCCAAGTCCCATAGTGAGATGAAATGAAATGAAATGAAATGAAATCCAAGTGGCCAATTCCATTCAGTTCGGTTCCGGGTCTGGATTTCTCTAGGGATTTTGGTCGCTTTTATTCTCCTAGGTACCTGTGTATGGATGGCGTAGAACTAAGCGTTTGCGAGCCAGTCATGGTAAGGTAAGATTGATTCCTCGGCTAGATCGTTCCTAGATCTTATCTTATCTTGGGTGGTGGGACCTCCACTTCGTATCCGGGTATGCCACAAACACCGAACCCGCAAAAAAAAAACAATAAATTATTGATATACAGAATTTCATAGAGGAATATCGCTTTCTGAGGTATTTTTCTGATATTGGATTTTCATTCATGTACTCAAGTTATGGGCTTTTGCTGGCTGGCTTTTTCTCCGGGTCGCGAAGGGGTCGTCTATCGGATTATCGGATTATCAAAAGCTCGGAGACTTCGCATTTTTCGGCATTCGAATGGTCAGCAAGAAATGGTCAGCAATATTATTGGATGCAGTGGAATGGTCAGCAATTGGAAATCACATCTCCCCCTCCAATGCGCATCCTGGGGTAGGGGGAAAATTATCGAGATTGAAATATTTTCCTACTCTGGGAAGTTTTTTTGTTCTTTGCTTTCATGATGTATAAATCCCCATATCACAAACGTGAGAAGTAGAGGTGTAAATGCGTCGTGTGTTTCCTTTGCCTTTTCGCTCCTTGCTCCTCTTTACCACCTTGAGATTGGACGCTGTAGTACCGGTTCCGAGTACCATTTCTACGTGTGCTGGTTCGGTCAGATCTTTATCTACATCTTTCTCTTCAGATCTTGGTTTCGGTCTCGCCTCGAGAAATATAAATTGGACGGCGCTTGTGAAGGGAAACTCTATCGCGTGGAATACTCATAACCGTATACCCATTCCTCAATTTTCGCAAACTCGGAGCGCAAAGATGTCGACTTCGAATGCGGAAGTAAAAGAGGTGGTTGATAAGGCAGGTGAGCCGGCAAGTAAGCAAGCGGAGATATTGGGTGAGAATGAGGGGAGGGAAGAAGCATTGAAGGAGATTGTGAAGGAAGAGGAAAAAATAGAAAAGAAAGAAGAGAAGAAGGAAGAAGCGCTCCCGAAATTAAGCGCTGCAGATTTTAAAATTTATAATTCCATGGCGGAACGTATGAATTACTTTGTACGTTTACTTCTTCCTCTCTTATCCCATTCAATTCAACTCAGCTCCGTTCTCCGCTAACCCACCCTCCCCCTAGCACAACCACTTCCGCCAAACCTGGACGCTCCTCAAATCCGCCACGACCAATAACCAACGACCGCGTAATCTCTCTCTCCGCCAATTCCTCCAAACCGGACTTTCCTTTCTCTCTCAACTTGAAGCCCACCACGGTATCGAAGAACAACACATCTTTCCCGTTCTGGCGCGCAGGATGCCGGAATTCGCAAATGGAAAGAATGCAGCGGAGTTGCTGAGACAGCATAGGGAAATTCACAAGGGGATGGATGTTATGCAGGAGTATTTGGAGAAGTGTAGGGATGGAGAGACGGAGTTGAGCTTGAAAGTTCTGGGGGAGAAGATGGATGGGTTTGGGGAGGTGTTGTGGAAGCATTTGGATCAGGAGGTGGAGACTTTGGGGGCGGAGAATATGAGGAGGTATTGGTCGAAGGAGGAGATGAGGAGGTTGCCGATGTAAGGGGGAGGGGTGGGAGGTATAAGGCCTTTGTTCATATATAGAGGGGTCAGGGGAGGGGTAGGAAGGTATAGGGGAATAGATGTTTAGCGAGGCTGGAGAAGCGGGAAGCGGGGAGGGAGGTATTTTCAGGTGTAGTATATTGAATTCAATACGAGTGGGGAGGACATGAGTGAATTTCTTAAAATTAGCCAGCTTGGAGACTACAGCATAGAGAGAAAGTATAAATAAAACCATTGAACATCTGATTTCTATAGAATACAAGAGCAGCGTGATCCATCCACTCTCCAACAATCACAACACATTCATCCTATAAAATTACCGTAAAATTAAAGACGTACCTACATACAGATACGTAGGTCGCTCAAGCGAATATACAAGCAACTTCACAAAGGGGTTGTTGTATTCAACTACAAAGTATGTCATATCTATATCGTATTGTATATCCGATTTCTTCTATATGTCTGCAGAGTCGGATGGAATCATTACGCCGCTGTTTTGGTTGTGAGGTTGAATACCGTGATATGTTATAATTGGAAATCGGAGGAGTTTATGGTAATTGATGTCTTGATTTCTTGATGTGTGGATTCGTGTAAATGAAGATATATAGGGATTGAAGTCTATGATGTGGTGTGGTGTTTTGGGTTGATGGGTGCGGTTTCTGGATGATGGGTTATGGATGGGATTGGAATGTTGAGATGCAGAGGTGATGATGATTTGATGGAGGAGATATAAGTGGAAATGAAGATTTGAAAGTTTTGAGTGAGTGATGGAACGAATGAACTAGAATAGAATTCTTGGAGAGATTATAAGGTAGAATCGTATATATATTACTCCCAGAACTGAATTATTCGGTAGCATTACAGCAAATCCCAAGATCAGACTATCAATTCTCCGATGTAAAGCAGATTGATATTAGAATACAACATGTACCTAGGTATATAAGAATCTAGACTGAAGTATAAAATTTTTGGCTTGAACATAAATACATAAGGTACATGTTAATCGAGGTATTGGTATTAGTAGGTATATATAATGTTGCTCTTCGAGGTTATCACGGTATCTCAATAGTAACCTCTATATAAGCGAAACCCCAGACAGAATTCGAGGACCCTTTAAAAAGACTTTAATGGAATTATAAATTCATTTCAAACGAAATATTGTAAAATCTGAGGAGTTCAGACCAAATCCCAATCTTGTTTACATTAAAAAGCAGGATTATCTGTGTTTGATATATCATTGAAGAGAGATCCAAATTATTGAAGTCCTTTTGGAGGGTAGGTACTCAATTTCCGCCCCTTTTTCGGATTATGTAGTGACCCATCGGGTCTGCTTACCGAGATGTAGGATTATCCCGCGTAATCACATTTCCTCTAGATAGAGGGCGTTGTTGCGGATCTACAGCTTTTGCGCTGTGAGATATGTACACGTTGTGCGGAAATATTTACAGGCTTGAGACAATTCATTCGAGGCTTGAGGATCGAGTGATCGTAGCCCTGCAGCGGAGCCCTGAAGTGAGGCGTGCGATATGTATGTATGCACGACAAGGTTGCATTGGGCTGGAACTCGCAAGCGAAACTTAAAAAATCAGGCGTCGCTGAATCCAGGGCATTGCGCCTTAGTTTTCCCGGGCATGTAAGTGAAGCTAAATTATTTTGCATTGTAGAGGTATATCTGTGCGAGGCTCTCCTATTTTTGCTATTGCTCTCTGTTCTTCTACTTGAGCTATTTTTCGATCAGATTGAGATCGATATTGGTCATTTTCGTTTCATATCATTTATAAATTACAAGTACGAGTGTAATCGAGGGAACAACAGAGGGAACAACAGAGGGAACAACAGAGGGATGTCGTATGTATAGATGAGCTTTATAATATTTTCTTCCCATACGGAAAGAATGTTTTTTCACGTTGATGTCTTGAACTGGGAGATTTTGGGAGCGAGGACCCTGGATTACCTGGATTACCTGGATCACTTGGACGGATTCTGGACGGATTCTGAACACAGGCCAATTGGAAATATCTGGACGGATAGATCACGGACGCATCAAGATATTCTGGATTCTTGACACTGCATATAAATCGGCAATGGACCAAAACCCTAGGCCGAGCTGGACTTACGAGTCAGGATAGCCAGAACCCTCTGGGGCTCAATCTCTTTTGTATAGCGAAATAAGGTTCGTAGATTTGTGTTTTATTTTTCTGACACTGATATACCAGCCTGGATTCCGAATATGTGTTATTGAATTCTTTCGTGCGATTCGGAATTTATTCTCTGCTTTAGGTTTGAGATGGCGCTTTTTGAAAGGATTCTCTAGATGCACCTCGTCTAGTGACCAGGGAATGAAAGTCCAACAAATGCCTTCTTTTATTCTATGACATTGCTTGATTGATCCCAGGCTAAGGGCTCCCTTGTAGATACCTCTTTTGGAACTTTCCGGGCGAGTTTGATGGTGCGTACTCAAATATTAGTACATTGCCATGAAATAAATGCTAATGTAATATGGCTGAGCAGCCCCCTCGAGCTTTTATGGGCAGCTACAAGAGCCCCCCGAACTCGAACAAGACGGCACTGTTTTCAATTTTCAGCCTGAAATTCCCTGGAATCACGGCCAGTATAGCGAGCACCATACCTTGGCGCAGCAGAGTGCTGTGGATCCATCGTACTGGATGCAGCAGCTATTTTCTACAGGGTACGGCCTCTCCTCGCGTATCGGTTCCATCGACTAATGAGCGATTCCGATCTTGATAGCAAGATATGTACACTGTTTTTGGTGGGATAAATCTCTAACATCTAGCAGAACCGATAGCATTCAAGATCCACAACCAGACCTCTCGTCTCTTCCTCGAACAAGCATATCTCAAACAGACAAGCAAGAAATCGCTTCCAAGTAAGCGATGTCATTTTGATCCATGTTAACCAACTACTGACTTCCACGCTGTCAATCTATGGATGGCAATCAACGCGTTCATAAATGTACAACACTAGGCTGCAGAGTCCCCGGCTTTAAAAAGCTATCAGATATTCGACGTCACCAACCGTCTCACGAGGCGCCTCGATTCTTCTGTCACATAAGAACCGGTAAAGCTCAGACTAGGGGTTTCAAACGCAAAGATAATCTCACAGAGCATCGAAAACGAGTCCACGAGGCAAATGCACGAGCTTCCGTGGTTGCGTCTCACGATTCGAAACCCAGCGCTCGAGCCGAACCAATTGAAGATGAAGAAATGGGAAACGCAAGTCCACCTCCGGCTCTAATGGCAATCAAGAATGGCTCTGATAGCAATTTGTCGCCAAAGGAGTTTCTTTTGACAAAGCTCGCGGAGTTACAAGCCTCAAGGATGAAATTGATGGAGGAAAAAGATGAGGAAATCAGAGCGGTGGAGAAGACATTGTCTTTGATGCGACTTTCGGGATTGATGGTAGTAGAAATGAAGGGGATCGATTTGTGATCTGGATGCGCATTGGAGTCACGGGATCGTGTTAAACATGTTTGGTGGATAGAACTTGGGGGTTTATCTTCAGGAAACTATTTCACTGGAAGCGCTGGCTACAGAAAGTTTGGCGGAAATGATGTTCGATTCAAGGACACGATGATTCAAGTATTTGGTTCTTATCCTGAGATCTGTAATGAATGTCAATCCTCACAAATTTCTCCTTCTCTGACGCTCAAGCCCTCAAGGAATACTACATTCGAATATTCAAGTCCGGATGAAGTACTGGAGTTCTATGACTGGGATTTGGATTGATCTAACAAGATGCTGAAGACTCATATACTTTGTCTTTATGATTCTTTATTTCACTTGAATTATAAAAGTGAGTACCTCTCTGCTCTCTTGATCATTATGTAGCCACTGGGCAAACTGGGCTTAAAATTGACCATGAATATGATATTTATAATCATCGACACAAATCCCAATACACAGAGTGCCATATCTTAGCTTCATAATGTGTTTTACCTGATATACAGTGTCCTTATACACTTTCCCATGCACCCCAATGCATATTGTACATACTCTATTTCCCATTCAATAGTGCTCTTCTCCCCCCGTTCTAATCATCATATATCCATTTCCTCTGCAGGCCCTCAAATCTTAGCTTCTTCAACCTTCTTCTTCGCCCATCCTTCATCCGGCATCAAGTCCCTCCTTACTCCCTCAAACCTAACCAAATTTTCCTTATACGGATGCGCCGCGCCCTCGAACGCCTTCAATCGTCCCAATCTCCCATCCCGCAACCGATTCTTCGGTAACATTCCACTGACCGCCTTCCTCAGAACCTCTGCGCCTCCAAATTTATCCATCAACCCCTCCATACTGATTTCCTTCAAACTACCAGGTCGTGTATTGTGACGATAATATTTCTTCTGATACATTTTTTTGCCAGTAGTGTGGAGATTCGCGCAATTGGTAACAACAACATAGTCGCCGCAATCGGTGGAGGGATCCCAGATTGGCTTGTGTTTTCCCATGAGGAGGAGTGCGATGCGGGAGGCGAGACGCCCAAGGGGTGGTGGTGTGATGCGGGCTGTGACAGAGGGGGGTGAGGAGGGGTTTGGACGGGGTCGAAGGGTGGAGAGGGGAATGTGCGGGGCGCTGGCAGAGATGTGGTGCCAGGTGCGGGAGTAGGCTAGTTTTGTCTGGGAGTGTGTTAGTTTATGTATGCAGTTTGTTCGGGGACTTGTTCATGTATATCGACGACTTCGATTGTGCATGATAGTAAAGGAAGAGATTGAGAACTTACAAATCCATTTGTTTGCGACATCGTGGGGTATGATTGGCACAATAACCAATGCTAAATACGATGCGCGGGGAGAAAAGAATCGGCAGCTAAAAGGTTCCCTCGCTGTCGTCGTCAAATTCAAGCCTTGAAGTCAATCGTGATTCTAGATGCCAAGACATTTTTTCTCGAATGGCTTTATGGGATCTTGATTGGCTAGATCTTTTGGCGAGGCTTCCGAGGCTGGATTTCAAAGCATTCATTGTTGCCCCACGTATGATGGAGATGTTGTAGTTTGAACTTCATTCATATTGAATCTTCTCTTCTTTATTATTCTATCACATACAGGAGGTCTGAGCAAGAGTTTTCAAAAATACAAACTCCTCAAAATGGCCATCACAACTCCCTTCCAGGTAGTTCCCCTCGATCCCGATCACGTGCATCGGCCAAAATTTAAATATCACTAATGGAGCATAGACACAATTTGCAGTACCTATGACATGTGAAGCATGTATAAAAGATATCGAAGGATCCTTATTCAGACTAGGTGGAATCCAGAAAGTTGAAGCAAATCTGAAGGATCAGCTTGTTACTATCGAAGGAACAAGTAAGTTTGTAACTTTACCCCGCCAAGAAAATGGGGAGGATTTGGGAGATGAGGATTCGTTACTGACGTGAAAATAGCTGCGCCTTCGGAGATCGTTAAGGCGATCGAGGAGACGGGGCGAGATGCAATTTTGAGGGGTTCCGGGGGAAGTGATGGTATGTTTGTTTTTTACGTTGTGTTTGAGTGGGAGTTTGGGTTCAATTTCATTTCACGGTTGATGTCTTGAGGTCCTTGTCTGAGATTTGTATAGGTGCGGCCGTCTGTATTCTTGAGACACATGATACTACTGTATCGGACAAAGTACGAGGACTGGTGAGGATGGTGCAGGTATCTCCCACATTAACGTTGGTGGATTTGACTATTCGAGGATTGCAAGAGGGAATATATTGGGCTACTGTTAGAGAAGCGGGGGATATTTCCAACGGAGCAATCTCTACGGCAGGTCTATGGAACGGAGGTAGTGAAGATACACCGAGGGGTACGTTTGGTACCGTGAGTGTGGGAAAGAATGGAATGGGAAGTGTGTTTTTGGACAAGCCAATCCAGATATGGGAAATGATTGGGAGGGGAATGGTAGTATCGAAGCAACATGAGGGAGACAGAAAGTTTGAGAAGAATGATGAGAATACTCTCGTGGGGGTGATTGCACGGAGTGCTGGAGTATGGGATAATGATAAGACAGTCTGCTCTTGCTCGGGCAAGACATTGTGGGAGGAAAGGAAAGATGAGGTCAGCAAAGGTATGCTCTGATCATATATCAGATGATCACACAAGAAATGGAACGATAGCATGATACGATACGTACTCCCAAGAAGCTTATTCTCTGCCACCCGCGCTTTTGACATACCTATACGTGCTTTCCGTCTGAGAACGACCCGTGGCTGATCAGAGAATTGCAAAGAAGCAATTCAGAGGAAGAAAGCAGGGAATGTGCAAGTGTTCGATCAGGCTACCAGGGACTACATCAAACCTTAAGGATGAGTATTATGAAGAGTAAGCTTCTCTTGTCAAACGTTAAATCCGCATGCGTTTCAAATCTGTCATATACCGGGCAATGATTCCACTTTTAAATACCGTCAAGATTGCTTGTATGTGGTAACCCTAATCAGCGATATCTAATCTCTCAATCGTAGCCCTACCCTGACCCATCATGTATACTGATCTCATTATTATTCATGGACCAAAAGGCTGGATGCGACAGAGAAAGCTGCATGCAACCTTAATTTTACATCTGTGTTTGAACTATCGTAGAATGTGCCGTACTTATTCATATTGTCGGCTATTGCATATACCCTCGGGTGATGTTCGTTCTGCCCGAACTGTCCACCTACTAGACTGCCGTTAAAGTTGAGACGAAAGGAAAAATGTTTTCTTCTCTCAAGCTGGGCAGCATCATGCAAACGGATTCAATCACGATGATGACCAGTTTTTGTGATCTGGCATCTTTATTTCGAGCTTGTTCTTCTCCCGCGTGGCCGTTTAGACCTTTGAATGTGCCCGAAATTCTCAAACAAGGTGAGAAAGGTGAGGTGCAAGCGAGTTTCGTCCAATCGAGGTGTCTTCCCCTGAGACGCCAAGCTTCCTGCGTTTCAATTTAATGCTTATCCGATATCCGATAAGATACGGGCTAGGATATTCGGCGGTTATCTTTTGAGGAATCGCCCTACGATTATGTGCGTGGCCGTTTGTGATCTGTTCGGAGGTTACTTTCGGGGTCAATTGCTGAATTGGTCTGGGCCCAGCAGGCGAGGTACTTCTTTTGTCTTTTAGATGTTGGTATGAATTGCATGGCATGGATGAGTATATGTATAGCATACGTTCGCATTGCCAAATCGATAGTTTGCAATGGCAAGTTGTCGGTCAAAGACAAAAATAACTTGGCATGTCGAACTCTTCCAATTGCATGACATAACAAGCCCGTGGATCTGAAGTTATTCATAGATACAAGACATCACAAGACCTTAACCTATAAATAATGTCGAATGAAATTTATACTCAGGTACCAACAACATAAACTATTGAATCAATTCCGCTGCAAGCAAGACTATCACAGTCACCGGTGACATTCTATGTTATGTGAGTTCATGATCTCCAACTCAATTCTACCAAGTCAAGAAACTCGACTAATCCAGACTTTACCCTACATACTGAATCATTAAAAGAAAGAGAGATATCGTGGACATTTGAAAAGCCAGAAGAAATGCACGGACAAGAAGATACGTTGGAATACGCGCCGATGGAACAAAAAGTGACAGAAAGCGTAACTCTTGACCATCCAATCGGCATGATATAGGGGATCTTGGAACACTTGCTGCTTTGAACCAGCCTTAAGCGAACAGCATCCAAGTTTCGCAAGCTCCAAATGTGTGGCCACCAACTTTTCACATTTACCAATCATTTTCATAATTTTGGAGAATAAAAGCAATTTTGCTGGTGGCTTGAGCGATTAATCATGAGGCTTTTGTATGAAAAGCGTCTCAATTGTGGTTTACGCTTTCATTTCATTTCCAATATCGAGTGCGGCTTTTCGAAGTAGATAGACAGTTCGAGTATACATACATTGCAACAATATATCAGAACACCGGAACGTGAGGGCAAGACAAAGCGATGTTACTACTGTTGCGAAGTAGTCCGATAAATCAATGGTACATAAGATACAGCTACTCGAGTAGATGTTGAAGCAGCGATTGACAAGGGGGATTCAAGAAATGGTTTGGAATTTGTAACTCATTGCCCAAGGACTAAGACCGAAGCAAGGATATAGCGAAAATGGCAAGAACACTTTCGCAGAATAGAAGAATCTATTTCCAAAATTCATGTACTGCCTGTGTTCCATATATGAATAGAGGTATGTATGTACGTATGTATGTATTTCATATCAACGCCCCTTGAGCCACTGCTATATTTGAACCTCAATCTCTGTATATAATATGGATAATATCACCATCCGCATGCATGAAACTCCCATGTTCGATCTACTGAGGTACTCAATACCTCTTCCTACACATCTCCTCCGTACTAGTCGTAGCCCCGTTCGACACGATACGTCGATTAGTTGCCGTGGATCGCGTCGGGGTTAGCAGGGACCATTTTTCGACTAGGGAACCCCTCTAAATCCACATTTTAGTATCACTGCACCATCGACTTGCATCAAGAGACTAATCAATCCACGTACCAAGCAATTCAAACCTCGTCTCCTCGTCTAACCCTCCATTTTCAATCTTCCATATCCAAAAGAACTTCTAGGGCGCTACTCGTACATTGAACTTCTTCTATTATCCACTCATCCTCCTCCGTTCGTTGTAAGAGCGCTGCTAGCCAGCCATCGTACCTTACATTTCCAACCCAATTCGTTCTGCTTCGTGCATACGCCCACACTCCCTTGTCTTTGAACTTTTCCACTTTATCCGTATCTTCATTCTGTTCTATTTTCGAGTATTCACATTTGAACATCAAGCTGTCAATCTTTCAATCTTTCTACAATCCATTCATCACGAGAACGGAAAATATCGAAGCCAAATCAAATCAAGTCTCCACGTTCCTTCGAGGTGCCGAATCGTTATTCCCCACCAGCCCACCACTACTTTACGATCAGCAATCAACACTAATTAATAGCGACGGGAGGAGCCCGCAAGTCAAATCCTACGAAAAGTACAAGGACTCGCATATGATCCTTTGAATTTATATACTTTAGAACATAATCTCAACCAAAATACAATTACTCGACAATAAGACTTTCCCATCGCTGGACGGATCCGAGAATATTTAATACACACACTAGTTGCATCAAAGAGAAGGGACGTACGCAAGAAAAAAAGATACCGACATTTCGAGATAGCTTCGCACAGCATACGAGTATTGCAACACGACATAGAATCTCCTTACACGGCTTGATAGCTGGTCGCTCACGAAGGCGATCAGCCAGCTACGAAAGAATATTTCACGAATACATAATTTTTGAGGGAGAAAAGGCATCATGTCTTTGAAACAGGTTAGTGGGTGGGAGGAAGAAAGATGAGGATTAGAGAAGGATACTTCGGTACTGACTACTTGCGCAGGAAATTGAGACGTGGGTTTCTGCCCTTGGCCGTTACGATAATAATGAGTTTGATGAAGCATTGAAGGAGTTTGATGGCATTGCAGATACTTCGAAGATTCTCTTCAATTGTGGTGTTATTCATGCGACATTGGGGGAACATGAGAAAGCGGTTAGTACTTCTCATTCCTGGTGACGAACTCAATTATACTGGCAGAATCTAATTCACTATAGGTCGAATGTTATCAAAAAGCCGTTCGTCTGGATCAATACCTAGCCGTAGCATATTTTCAACAAGGTGTCTCGAATTTCTTGGTTGGCGATTTCGAGGAGGCCTTAGCAAACTTCAATGATACCTTACTATACCTGAGAGGAAACAACATGATCGACTATGCTCAACTTGGTCTTCTTTTCAAATTATATTCGTGCGAAGTGTTATTTAATCGTGGGCTGTGCTACATATATCTACAACAGAAGGAAGCGGGACTGCAGGATTTCTCCTTCGCTGTGAAAGAGAAGGTTGTTGAAGATCACAATGTTATCGATGAGGCAATTCGCGACGAAGCCGAGGTATGTCTGTCATTCAGAGTTTCATGTTGAGAATTTACTAATGCTCTTATAGGGTTATACCGTTTTCTCGATTCCCGTAGGAGTTGTTTACAGGCCCAATCAAGCGAAGGTCAAGAACTTGAAGACAAAAGATTATCTAGGCAAAGCACGTTTAGTTGCAGCTTCAGACCGTGCTAATGCCTTTACTGGATTTGCCGGTTCAGAGATCAAGAATGTAAGTAATACTAATTGTATACTCCGAACCTGTGACACTAACTGTTTCAGGCTGGTATAATTCAACCCAAGGATGACCGTCCGACGGAGAATCTTTCATACGCAGCAGCGAACCTTGTAAAGCCCGGTTTGGCTAGCAAAAGACAACAATCAGAGCCACCGCTAAACCGAAATGTTTTCCCACCTACACCACCTCCTGAGGCAGAGAAAATTTCTGGACCTCCACCGATGAGTCGCGGGGCTTCTGTTCGGAACGGACCTAAACCCATGCCAGCTAAACTCAACATCGAAAAAGCACGCCCTACTGAAAGTTATGAGATTCGTGAACGTGACGATGCAAGGAGTCCTCCAGATGCGCGACCCGCCAGACGCGGGACTCAAAGAACAGCATCAGAACCAAGGGGGCCATCGCAAATGCAATACTCCAATAAACGATCCGAATCACGTTCAAGACAACCACCAAGACGAATGCAATCAACGCAAGAAGAAGAAGATGATTACCCAGAGGATCTCTATGATATGTATAGCTCCCCAGGTCGGAGATCGAATAATTCTAGACGCAACACACGGAATAGATATATCGAAGAAGAAAGCGAATACGCAAGCGACTACGATGAAGGTTCTTTTGACGAAGATGAGTTCGAAATGGTCTCTAGTCGTCCGCCTCCTAGGTCCCGCACAACATCTTCGATTAATGGTGGTAATGGTCGAGCTGGCTCTCGTCAACCTGATGTTCGCAAAGTTCGTGTGAAGGTCCACGCCGAGGATGTACGATATGTTATGATAGGCTCCGCTATCGAGTTCCGCGATTTCCAAGACAAGATAAAGGAAAAGTTTGGGCTGCGTGATCGATTTAAGATCAAAGTTCGTGACGAGGATGTTCCTAATGGTGATATGATTACGATGGGTGATCAGGATGATTTGGATATGGTTTTGATGAGTGTGAAATCAAATGCAAAGAGAGAACGATTGGATATGGGAAAGATGGAAGTGAGTTTATTTTACCTTCCCCTTTTTTCACCGATAACGCTTACTGACATGTAAACTAGATTTGGGTAGTAAAAGCGTGATTTGAGGACAAGATAATGATGAATGTTGACGATTATGTATTTCCTTTTTATTTTATTTTCTCATGTACCAAAATTTCCTCCTTGTTTTTTTTGGAAGAAGTTCTTGGGAAGAGAAGGCAAGATTTTTGTCTACTTAATTTGTTCGCCGATGGAGAAAAATACTTCTTTGATATGATACCAGAAAATATCCACATTAGCGAATATAAATGTATTGTTTGCTTTCTTATATCCTTTTGAACACTGGTACATATTTAAGTTTATAGCGCTTAGAATTGTATAAGCGAGCGCCGAATCCGATGCGAAAAATAGGAATGTACGTACTAGGTATGTGGATGTACGAGTACATTGTAATTATGGGAGACGAGAGAAAAGGAAGGGAAACTATGATCAATACATGTCTGGGACATAATTGATACATCTTTCCGTTTTCTTTTCCCTTTCGTGAGTTTGAGTTTCGGGGGTTTTGTGCATTTGGATTTGGATTTCGGCTTTCTCTCCTTTTTGTGTTGTTTGCTTTTTTGTTATTGGGGAAGAGGGTTCAGGGGAGGGAGGGTGAGATGAGATCAGATGAGATGAGATTAAGTGGTTAATATACAATGGATGCATGCATGCTTGGATAGGGGAGAACTCGGATATCGAGGGGTTGGATATCCAGAATCCAGATGGATGATGGGTGTGAGGATGAGAATTGCATAGGACCACCAGTCTGGGGAAATTGAGATGGGTTATATATATATATATATACTATGGATATTAATTAGTATGGATTATGGATATGTATGTGTACCTGAATGAATAAATATGTATGTGTATATGTATGTGTATGTATAGTGGACAATATGAAGATTTTCTATTGATTGGTTGATTGATTGATTGATCAATTGAGTATGGAAACTTAATATGAGAATGGAAATGGAGATTATACACGGATAGACAAGTAGACAAGTAGACAAATAGACAAATAGACAAATAGGTTGGTTACTTGTGATGGAACAAATATCAGTATTTAAATGCTATATCTATTACATCTACATCTACATCTACATCTACCCATCTATCTACCAAACTCATTCAGAAAGAAACAAAAAAAGGAAAAGCTCACAGGAAGGACAGGACAGGACAGGAGCCCATGAAATCTTCAATCCCCCCTCCCCTCTCCCCCCTCCCCCTCCCCTCGCTGTATGACATATATCTATCTGACACTCGGTAGTAAAGAAAAGCAATATCAAAATCAAAACCAAAGCAGAAGCGAAGAAATTTCGAAGGTTTAGCTCCGTCAAATTTGCTACGCGGTGGGATTAGTATGCATTTTAACAATTCTCAATTTCATTGACAGAAATGGAAAAGGAGAAGCGATGAGGCCTTGCATTTCGCATATATATGGGGCGAGGTCTTGTGAGTTGGCTGGTTGATAGAAATCTAAGGAAGGCTGTTGCTGGGGGACGGGGTTGGACATGTAGTGGGATATGAGAAAATCGAGACATGCTAATGATTCATAAAACATGAATAGACTGTTATTTTATTGCAAGATTAAATCGAGTTGAATTCCATGCTTAAATGGTATCTGCCATGATCTATATACATGGCCCTGAAAATGCGCCTAACGCTCTATACCCGAGATGCCAAAACGCCTTTCCAATATAAAGCAATGGTGAGTGGCGCCATGCAAATTATGCTATCATAAAACCATGATGTACGTCAAATCTATAGCTTTGGTGTGACTGGAGTTCTAGTGACGGTGACATTAATGAGACCGTTTGGTCCAGATTGAGGAGCATAGACTTCTGCGTCCTTTCCGGTGTTCTTGAGACCCTTGTGCCAGCTGAGATCTGTAGAAATGTTAGATATTTTCCCGTACATGAATGCTTCGTTTACTTACCAACTTCGAAATAATGCTTATTGGGCAAGGAGTAATCCACAGCCTCGACTTCTGGGACGGCTTCCAAAATGGAGCCGCACATCTTGTACATGGTGTTTTGTACAGATGGGCTATTTTCTTCAGCGAACGTTTTCATGGTGATATTTCTGGCATCGTCAAATGCTTTGTCGAATTTGGGGATGGCCTCTTTCACAGCGTCCAATCCGGCAAATGTTTTCCATGACCAGCCACAATCAACATCAGTTGACAAAATTCTGTCCCAAACCTCAGGGAGTGTAGTGTACTCGTCTCGGACAAAGCCGTGGAATTGCGAGCCGGTGCTCTTCAAAACCAAGAGCCCAACAATTCCGCTGCGGATATCGATACCCTTTCCTCTCTTGATAACGGCTTCAACATTTCGTGTTTCGCTTCCGTCTCTGTAGAATGAGTGAGGGTGGGGTTTACCATCGATGGTCATTCGTGTCCATCTGTGAGTAATGATCTTGATGTTGGCTGCGGTGAGATGGGGGTAGGTCTCGATAAAGTGAGTTCCGAGAATACTAGCAAAGAGCTCGGGGGGAGTAACTGGATGTTCCTTGGCTTTGATGTAAACTGTGTTCTTCATGGAATCGGTTGCAACCACAACACTGTTATCGGCCTTGGTATATCTAGAGATTGGTTAGCTCTTGATTTCAGAGGTATTCAGTAGAAGAGGCAACATACGAGACGTCGATAGCACCCTCCAGTAATACACAAACGGTCATTTCAGTGACAGTTTGAGTTCCGGTCTGCTCATCTCTCTCTACTTTATAGACGCGGACATTGTCCTTGCCATATTTTGCTGAAGCTATCGATGCCATGATAAGAGTTTAGAATTGAGTTGATGTCTAGAAAGTAAGAAGATGCAATAGAACGTAACTGAGAGACTTGATAGGTATTAGTATGACGTGAGTGACAACAAGAATGAGGATAGCAGATGACTGAAACGAATGAAGTCAAGGGGACTTCGGTCTCTTTATGGAATTCTGAGTATAGTCGCTAAAGAGTCTTAGCGGCAATGAAGTTAGATATTGTTTCGAGGAGAACGGAGAAGCTCAAGCTACCTGCAGGAGTCCACCGAATAAGATAGCTACGGGATGTTGTATCTTGGCTCCATATGCGAGAAGTTGATTCCAACATCTATCGGAAGGCGCCGAACGCACGAGGCCGACTTGTAGCCTTGTAATGAAACTTTGATAATTGGTCTTACTTTTACCTAACAACCACAATTTTTGGATGAAAAAGTCTTTTCACATTGCGGGTCTTGGGGAGAAAGGCATTTGAAACTTCGGGATTTGAGAAATTAAAGCGATATTGATCAATATTTCTTTCGCATGATCTTGTTCTGTCATTACATGAAGTATTGAGGAATGGAAATGCAAGGCTGACCTGACAGAACCAACGGGGTCGTCCGCCATACTTATTCCTATTACCTACTAAAACCACAGGTCTGACAGGTCTGTTCTCTCGTACGATGATTCTTATGTCTCATTGGACCCCACTATGAGACTTTGAAGCTTTGAATGGAGAATGGCTCGAATCTGATGCCGCTTCAATGATTGAAGAAGACTGTGAAGGCCATCTCGACGTTACATCGACCGAGAGATCAGACGGCTTGTTGAAAAGAGCGACAAGGCGGTCTCTCTCCTTGGAACTATCATGATGAACTGAAGATCTGATAGACAACGGGAACGGGGTTCATGATATCCTCTTATCAGACTATTGCCGTTCTTAATATAGAGTTACCACTGCAATGTTCATTGATAAAGACGTCTGATTCCTGAAGGGGGATATTTTCGTACATTATCTCGAAGCATGAAGCATCATTCCGTACAATTCATCCAGTCTGTACGTCTAGCAACCAAGCGTTCCTGGTGTATGTTTCAACATTTCGATATATCTTCATTTCTAGACCTGGATCGTAACCATATAGAGTATGCACGTATCCGGAGAATATATTTGAAGAAGAAATAGATACAAATATCCACAAGAGTTTGAAATGCATTAATTGTATTTGTCCATGAACGATTTCCCCATACAATGAACACCAAAAGCAATTTGTTAGCGATGTCTTCATGGTCTTTTGGTCTTGTTGGTCTGTGTTGTGATTTTTACCCCCATCATCTACCTAGTATCTATCTGCGGGAATGGGAGCGTTCAAGAACGAATTGATTGATAGAACATTTTAAATATTCTATAAACTTTTTATCGCAATACAATCCAACAGTTTAATTTCAGAATTTCCAAAGAAGCTGTTTGATACCTCCATTTCCCCACAATCTTTAGTCATTTTCTAGTACAGCGACACCTCAAACTTCACTATCTACAAGCTTGGTGCCCACAACGACTGCGGAACCTCCACACATACCACGACAAGCATATATTGTATTGCCCACGAATACCGTTTAGCTGGACCGAAATCCATTGCACTACAATCGTATCTCCCATTCTCGCATAGGTATCTGGATGACTTTTGTGTCGGTCCCTTAACTGCACCACCTATGTCACCCCCGCACGAAGAACGTTGACCCCGACCTCTCGAATGGGCAGATGGTTGGACCATCGAGCATTCTGGGTTCGTCTGTGACGACTGCCCAGAAAAACACATACGCACAACAATATGCCGGGAGGACGAGTTTAGATCAACCTGGGGGCTTGCAACCACCAGGTCAAAATGGCTCGCGAATGGCCTCAAGCTCAAAAGCCGCATTTGCGCCTCGTGGTTCCTCTCTCGCGCCATCTCCCGCCCCGGGAAGCTTCAGCTCCACAATGCGTAGCCAAATGCCACGGCAAGCTTCGGCTCTCGATACAAATGTTTCCATGGTAAACTTGGAGCGATTGGACGAAGACGATAGTACGACGCCGGTGAAGATATTGTCGAATTTACGCGAAATGCTGAGTAGGGAAATGAAGATAAAAGAGGGCAGTGAGAATATGTTGGAGGCGCTGAATACGAAGAAAGCAAAGCAGACGAAAGAGCAAAGGCAAAGGGTGGAAGCGGAGCTGAATATATCCAACCAGAAGATCAGAGATTTGAGATTGAAAATTACGGAAATGCAAAAGCCTAAACCACCCACCACTCCTACGCGCAGTCGAATGGATGCTCTCTTCCAAAGTAATGGTGTGAGGTCACCTCCAAGTGCTTCTAAAAGTATGGGGGGCTCAGAAGCAGCAGATGAGCCTACAGAGTCGCCAACGTATGTCTTAGCTGAGATATTACAAGCTCTAGAGGTGGAAGGTCTCACTCCGGATTACTACGTTGGTCATGCAAACGATCTGGTTGAGCTCTTCAAGCGTCACCCCACTCTGAAGTATGATCTAGTCTGGTCAGTATTTGGCTTGAGAATGCAAGTTATGCTTCTGAGTGGGAGTCGAGAGGTTGTAGCTGCAGGATATCGCATGACAAGATATGCAATTTCGGATGTCAGCTCTTTACAAAAGATCCGTAGCCTAAATACTGATAATCTTGTTGTCGTGTAAGTACTGGACCTGGTAAACATTCATGCCTATTGCTAAAGAGTCCTTAGATCACTCATTAAGAAGGGAACTTCTGACGTGGAAAGAGAGCAGGCCTTGAAGTTTATCCGAGCATTTCTAGATGTAAAAGACGGCATAAAAGAGGTCTCTAGGGCTGTGGTTAGAACTATAGCTTCAGTTGCAGATCATGAAGAGGATCGACTCAAAGCTATCTGTATAGAGACACTTGCGGAGATCATGGTCCGCGATCCAGGTCTTGTCGTTGCCTCTGGTGGTCTCAGACCTCTTGCCGATGCTCTAGGCGATGGTACTTACGACGCTTCTGAGAGTCTAACAGCAGCGTTTTTGTTTTTGCTTGATTCTCCTCATAGACGCCAGTATTTGCGATCGGGTTATGAGTTAGAAATCCTCTTTACTTCTTTCACCGACTCACTATTCGTGAAAGAAGAAATTTTGAAGCAAAACTCGAAGGCTATTTCATATGCTATGAATTCATGGCCTGGTCTTATGACATTGTCTATGTACGACTTCAGAGCTATCAAATCACTGATATCATGCTTGATCCTCCCCAATCCCATTGTACGCGAGACTGTCATAGATATGCTTTATGGAATCTTGCGCATCAAGTCTCCTTTTTGGGCAACATCTTTCCTCGCTGGCAGGCGTCTCACTACATATGGAAGAGTTGCAAACCTCAAAACAGCACCGGCAAAGGCATCGACGCAGTCAGCGGCCGATGATGAATCGGGCGATAAAAGTTTCGTCGATCATTACACAGCGCTTCTACTAGCAGTGTTAATAAATGCTGGCATGGTTGAAGGACTGTTGCAGGTGACCTCAGATACTGACAATGCGATGTTAAAGCGAAAAACTACTCTGCTCATTGGAGAAACCTTGAAGCTTGCGAGTCAATTGTTGCCATCAAGCTGGAGCGCTGAACTTCAATTACTTCCCGGATTATTTGCTGCTGCATCTCAATTTGGGAGCGATGGACGACTTGTGGCCACTAGCACGGTATATCAAATTAGCAGTGTGAGTCGGACATTGTATAGATCAGCTCCATCCATCTCGACAACTCTTTCGATAAATAACAGTCACGATAATTTGTCAAGCTTGGGAGATCAGCCTAAAAGTAATCCTAACGTCTCGTTTGACGAGACAACGTTCAGACAGCTATTGGTTGAATCTCAAGTTTTGGCAAGCACAAATCCTATTAAGTGGAAGTGGGATATTATCTTGCGAATTATCGAGGGCCCGCTCACGAACGGCAAGCGGCTAGATGAAGCTGTCAAAGCCTCAAAGTTCATCAAAAGGATAATGAGTTTTTATCGGCCGTTCAAGTACAAGTTTTCTGAAGTTAGAAACACAAGGATAAATCAAAAATATATCAAGGTCGGTTGTGCACTCATGCACACTCTCCTTCAGACCGTGGAAGGAGTCAAATACTTAGCGGACAACAAGCTACTCAGACAAATTGCAGAATGTCTTGCTCAATGTGACCCGGTAACAATACCCCCCCTGGTTATGATGATTATCTTGTATACTAACACCTAGCAGACGAGTGGCCTCACCGCTTCTCAACCAACATTCTCAAAGGAAAGACTTTCAGAAACTCTTGCATGTGGCTATTTTGCTATGCTTGGAACTTTGACTAGCGATCCAAAAGGGTTACAAATGCTCGATCGTTGGCGAATGATCAATATGATGTATCACATAATCGATTTGAAGCAACGTCCCGATTTGATTAGGCTACTGTTATCAAACTTTGACTATAATTTACCGGGACACCCGAGAGTCCTCTTATCTAAAGCTCTGACTGCAGGATCCAAGGAGATTCGTATACATGCGACAAACGTCCTACGTAAATATTCCAGTCGAGCCACAGGGACCACCGACTACAAATGGGCAATCGAGCTTTTAGTCACTCAACTTTACGATCCAGAGGTTGAAGTCTGCGCGACTGCTATCAAGATTCTTGAGGAAGCTTGTAATAGGAAGAGCTACCTCGAGTTCATTGTGGAGTGTCGTCCAGCTTTAGACCATTTGGGTGAAATCGGTGCTCCTTTACTACTACGTTTTCTTTCCACGTCAATTGGATATCATTATTTGGACGGACTGGATTACATCAGCAATGAAATGGATGATTGGTTCCTAGGACGAAACGATAGTTATGTCGGAGTTATTGAGGCAAGCTTGGCCAAATCTTTTGTAGAAATGCCCGAAGAATCTTCAAATAGGATGAGTATGGACGAAGATAGCTTTGATCTCGAGGGCGAAAACGATGCACAAGTTCCTCCTCACTTCTACAGAGAACTCACTCGTACAAAAGAAGGCTGCAAACTTCTTCAAGATAAAGGGCACTTTGAAGAGTTTGCTTGCACTATCCGTGAATATGGTATGCTAGCTGATGATCCAGAACTCATTCTCAAAATCAAAGGATGTCTTTGGGCAGTCGGAAACGTAGGATCCATGGAGCTGGGTGCACCTTTTCTAGAAGAATCAGATGTCGTCGAACAAATCGTCAAAATTGCTGAAGAACATCAAATCATGAGTCTACGCGGTACCGCATTCTTTGTTTTGGGGCTCATTTCGCGTAGTCGACATGGACTTGAAATTCTGTCTGAACATGGGTGGGATTCAAATACCACCTCTCTAGGTGTATCGCTTGGCCTCTGCATTCCTCAAAACCTGAACAAATTCTTCTCCTACCAACCTTGGGAACATAAAACCATCTCCGACATAGTAATCACAGATGAGGAAAAAATCGAAATCGATAAAGCGAGAGTAGATGATCGAGATATAAATCAACGTATCCTAGAATTGGTGGAAAATCTAGGAAATATGATATTGCATAAAAAGGCAATTGGGGAGCTGATACAAATCAAAGAGAATCAAGGGGATGCATTTAAACAGGTGGGACTTTTTAAGAAGGTTATGGTACTGTTGGAATATCATCATTTCAGATTACCGATGAGGAGGTTCGTTATTGAACTTTTCGAGAAGAGGGTTCTTAGACGCATTGTGCTGGATGAGGATAGTGATGATGAGGTAGAGATGGGAGTGGGTATGGGAGGAAGAGAAGGAGCGGGGAGGGAAATGGGGGGAAGAGAGATGGAGAGAGTACAAAGAGGTCCAAGACACGAAGAAGATAGTGGGAGTGAAGGCGTAAGGACGGAACGTCAGAGAAGTGTTACGGATATTAGAGTGGTGGGAAATGAAGCGAACAATGCTTCAATATGAGTTGATGTGGTTCATAACAGTAGATGAATGGCTACATGGATATATGCATGGAAATGTACGATCACAAGAGATCGACAGACACAGAGAGAGAGGGAGAGAAATAGAGAGATGATAAGTGAGATGTGGTGATGCATCCGTCATACACTCTACATCAATTGGCATAACCCAAGTAGCAAAGATCAAGTTTTCTTCTCGGAGTTCGTTTCTCTCTCCTCTTTCCTTACCCTTTTCTCCCTCGCATAAACGGGAGCAATATCGCACAAAGTGCAAAGCGAAAATCCTACCCGCCTCTCGCTTCTCTTTCCGCATTTTCGCTTCCGATTCTGTATTTTCAAGATTTATCTAGCATAAACATAAGCTTGTTTAGGCTACCTACCTACCTCCCCACCTCGGAAGGTAATTAGTTAGGGTGGTATGTACGTACGGATGGGCGGGCGTGAATTCATCGATCTATCTGGTTGGTTGGCTGGCTGGATGGCGTGGTTGGCGTGGTTTGGTGTATGGAGTGCGTGGATTGATTTGATCTGATTTGGGGGGTTTTTTTCTTCTTTGTGAGGCATGGCATGGGTTGGCATGGGTTGGTTTGCATTTAGGGGGTTGAGAAGGGGGGGAGGGAATGGGTTGATGGACTGAAGGGTTGAGGGATCGAAGGCATTGAAGGCATTGATGACAATCAAAATTTGAACCGTAGGAAAGTAGAAGCAGAAGCAGAAGCAGAAGCGGGAAATAGAATATGAAGATAAAGATGGAGATGGAGATGAGATGTTGGGATTTTGAAAATAAATGAAATGGATTTTTTTACTTATTTTGTGGTGGACTTGATCGACTGTTTTGTTTATTGCTTGGATGGATATGGATGGATGGATGCAGGGAGTGAGCGAGTGAGTGCTCTTGTTTTTTTGTAATGTGCAGTGAGAAAAGGCGATGAGGATTGTAGACGAGTGAGGAGGAATAAATTGTTTAAACGCGAGACATGCATGATATAATTTCAACCAAGTCTCATGCACATCATTTAGGGAAAGCCCAGAACCACATAAAAGACATGACTTGCAATGACAGCCAAACGACCCAAACAAATAATCACATGCAAGTCGCCTAAGATCACAGTTCACATCAAGGAGCATAGATAAATTCATAAATTTCATTCGTTCTTACTAATTGCAGCTGGCTGGCGTGATGAAAAAGAAAAGAAGAAAGTTTAAAAACCAATGACAAAGAAAAAAGAGATTATAATTGTACAACAAGGTTTTCCGAGCATCCATCCTGCGTTCCTCCCCACAAGCAGGGACCCCCAATACCCCCTTGACACAAATCCACAGCTTTCACAATAGATTTATCCCCCAGCTCCAGAACAAGACAAGCCCTTCCGTGTTCTTTTGCTATGTATTCCACTCAAGACCAACCGCCACCAGCCAGCCAGGCTATCAGAGAAAACCCTCATAATCACTGCGCAACAACCTTGAAGCCCCATGCCTTACTTTGCGGAGATGACATTAGGGTATCAAGTCGTAACAGCGCCAATGCAAACAAAACAAAAACGAAAAAGCTGGAGCGTAACAGTCGTAGACCATCATATGGCTGCATTGAAGCACACCGGGTCATCGATCATTAGAGCCACGTAAAGACGGAAAAAAATATGGACAGGAGAATAAAAAGCTTTTAAAGGTCGTGATCGGCTACCAACCTTATCGCCGTCCAAATCCAACCCCTGCCAGCCAAAGAAATTTGCAGATAGAAAGCATCCCATTTTGTCCCACGCACCAAATACCGGATAATGCATTAGAAAGATGACCGAAAACAAGATCTGATGATAACGGAATTTAGTCTAATGTGTGAAATCTGAGGTATCACAGTGAACAGAATGAGGAACTTTTAAGACACCCTTTGAAAATAGGCCCCGCCGTAAATGCAAGATTAGCCCGCCGTCTATGCACAGAAATTAGAATGATCCGTTTTATTAAACACTTTTGTTAATGCTCAATGATCAAGCATCGCCCTCCTTCTTGTCAGAAGCTGCTGTGGACTTCGACAATACTGGAGAAGTGTGAGTAGAGGGAGGAGATGCTGGATTCTCGGTCTCGCCAGATCCTAATCCTGCTAGTAGACTACAAAAAAGTTAGTTAAGCGTCAATGGATTGTCAAGGATAGAATATACGAACCTGAACGCATTTGCGGAAGTAGCTGATTTCCTATCCTTGTCTTGTGGGGGTGTGCCTGTTCTTGAAGAAGCTCCAGAGTCTTCACCTGTTCTGCCCAAGGAACCTCCTGGTCCCATCTTTCGGCCACTGTTGCTTCTTGAAGAAAACATAGATGATGGTCCGAATGACATCTGTGCATTGGTGTTTCGGCTTGCACCACCCTTGTTGGTGAGACGACGAAGGTCATCCATACCAACAGTGTTCTTCTGGTAATCAGGAGGAGGTTGGTTACCATATCCACCAGAGAAGTTTCTTCCGTCACCACGACCCATTGGCATGCGTCCTCCACCACCACCTCTTTGACTCCTAGAGTTCTCGGCAGCTTTCGCAGCAGCAGCAGCCTCGGCCTATAATTAATTAGCACATTTTCACTCGTCAAAATTTGTGAGGAAACTCTTACCGCAGCTCTGACTTCATCGAGTGTCTGAGGACCCTTGTTTGCTTCCTTTGAAGCCCATCCCTTCTTTCGAAGATCGACAATGTCCATAAGCATGAACTTGAGACGACTTGGCAACTCAGGTTGCTCCATCATGGCGTTAATACGGGCGAAGTATACATCCATCAATGGTCTACCCTTCTCGGTGCTGTCAAGGTTAAGACCAATGGTCTTGAGGAGTTTGGTCAAAGACTCAATCTCGGCTTCGTCAGGAAGACCATTGTAGTCCACGAGCTTCTTGACACACTCGTGCATGATACGCTCTGTAAGCATACTAAGCTTGTACAACTCACCAATGAATTGAACAAGACCAAGACCACGTCTCTTGGCAGCAGCAGCGATATAGTACTCGTCTGAGAGCATAGCAGCTTCTTCAGTCTTCGCATCCTCGCGTTCACCCTCAGGCTTCTCTGGCAAGTCAATCTTCCAACCTCTCTCGAATTCTTCTTGACATCTATTGAGCAAGTACTTTCGGAAAAGGTTACCACCAGAGACGATGTTTCCATTTTTGTCTACGATGCTCTCATCCTTAATGTCAGGGCTCATGGTCTCTAACATGCGCTTGCAGAACTTGGCATACATGGAAGCCCAGTGGGCTTCGTCAGTGGCCTTCTCGAAAGTAAGTTGGATGACCTGTCTCAATGTGCGGCCATCTGCTTCGTCCCTGGACTGTGCAGCAATAGCCAAGATTTGGTCGGCGATCTTGTCAAACTTCTCAGGAGTCATCTTGTTCAAAGCGGCCTTGACCTTTCTTTGAACCATGTCAGGGTCCATGTGGCCAGTGCCAGGAGTGGCACCAGGTGTAGGTCCAGCAGCACCAGTAGCTGTTTGAGTTTGACCGACACTGCGTGGTTTCCAACCAGTGGAAGAAACTTGAATGGGCTTGATCTCCATACCGCTGGTAAGAGGCATCTTGGCTGCAGCTTGGGCCTCTTGCTTAGCGTTACTGCCTTGGTAACCGCCTTCACGCTTGCTACCACCACGAGTGGATCTGCTTGCTTGACGTGGGGAGTGTGGCATAGAGTTGGTAGAGTTGGTTCGTTGCATAGAGCCACCAGGGAAAGCTCCACCAGGGCGTTGGAATGAAGCCATGGGGTTGTTGATAGCTGGTCGTGCCATATTGCCTTGAGACATAGCAAAACGCATTTCGCTTGTAGTACCAGGTGGAAGGGTCTTTCCACCTTGAGCACCGAATTGACCCATAGTGAATTGACCAACAGCATTTCCGCCACCACGGTTTGATCCTCGAGGACCCATACCACCGGGTGTTCTCTGTGATCCACCAGGTCTGGCAGAGCCTGGATCATCGCCGATGAGAGCCTTGATTTGTGACTCGAATTCCATGGATGGCTTCTCGGTGAATACCTTTTGGAATTGGAGCAAAAATTCTTTGTCGTATTTGAAGGTCTTACCCTTGGCATTAGCGGCAGAGTTCAAAGCAGGGTTTGGCGAATTGATATTGGCTGGGTAGATAGAGGAATCAAGGACAGTCAAGAAACGAGCAGACTTGAGCGACTGGAGTGCTGCACTAGGTTGGGGTGGTTCAACAGGCTTAGTGTTAAGGGGTGCAAGGTTAAGCGCAGCAGGCTTGCCTCGCTTCTCGGCAGCAAGTGTCTTGGGAGGTGGACCCATGGAATCATCAGAAGTAGGAGTTGATGCACCACTGTCGGTTTCGAGGGTAGCCTTTGAAAGCTTTGTAGCGAGAGTATCTGGGGTCTCTTCATCTTTCTTAGCATCGCCACCCTTGGCCTTGGCTTCCGCCTCGGCTCTCTTCTTCTCCTTTTCATCTTCGAGGCGTTCCATCTCGCGCTCCTGCTCCTTGAGTTTGCGGTCATTTTCTGCTGCGTTGGCCTTGTCGGCTTCAGCCTTCTCGGCGGCAAGTTTTGCTTTCTCGGCGTTACGCTTAGCGAGAAGTTCGGCTTCTTTCTTCTCTCGTTCAACTTCAGCTGCCTCCATCTCGGCAATTTGTCGCTCCAACTCCTCCTCAGCTTCCTTTTGGGCCTTCTCGGCAGCAGCTTTCGCGTCTGCTTCTTCCTTAGCCTTGGCTTCTTCGGCGGCCTTGGCTTCTTCCTTTGCCTTTTCTTCCTCCTTCAATTTGGCTTCAGCGGCGGCGGCAGCTTCAGCAGCCTTAGCAGCCTCCTCATTCTTGCCCTCGTCGACCTTGTCACCTCCTGCTGCCATTTTCTTGACCTTTTCTTGCATCTCTTGACGAATCTCTTCAGCAGACTTGGTAGCCAAGCTATCAGTGCGAGCGTGTTGAGGAGTAGCGGACTTTGGTGGAGGTGTTGGCGTAGAAGAAGCAATAACAGGTGGTGTTCTAGTTCTGTTGCTAGGAGCTGGAGAAGCAGGTGCCTTGATTGCGTCAACATTCAAGACATCACCGTCAGGTCTCATGATGACAATGGCAGCGCTCTTGCGAGTTGGTCTAGAGAAGGTGTTTTGAGCAACAGGCTTTGGCTGAGGTGTATGCGAAGTGGTCGGTGCGATCATAGGAACTTGGGTTTGGCCCATGCTAGAAGCTGGTCGATGTTCAGACATTTGAGACGAATTGCGGGACATAGGTTGTGGTGCCTGTTGTGTATACTGACCAGCGATATATGGTTGGTTGTAGCCCGGTTGTGGTGATTGGGGTGGAACAGGGTGCATATAACCAGCTTGAGGATATTGGAAAGTTGGAGGGCCACCCATTAAAGGCATACCGGGGTAAGGACCGTAGGGATGAGTCTGTGTACCTGTTAGAAATTTGTCAAAGTTGCCAGAAGCTGGCGAGAAATCAATATTGGAAACATCAGAAGAAACGTTGAAATAGGGAGTAGCAGAAGGGAGAGGGGGAAGGCTTGGGTCCGTAGAACTTAGATCTGCAGGCTTCTTCGGGATAACTGAATCCTTGGCTGGAGGTGAGGGCAAATTCAACTGTTGGTTGGAAACAGGAAAGCCATTCTCTTGATGCTCCGACTGCATGGATCCTTTTCTATTTCTGGCAATACCTTGACCGTTACTTCCACGGGGGAACGCCTGTTCATGGTAGGTAGTGAAGCTGTGACCAAAAAGTTCTGTTGAAGGCTTTCGGTAATGTTGGGCTGAAGACTTATCAGACCACTTCTTGCCTCTACTACCACCACCACCGCCTCGATTGAACGTTGGACATGAGAAAGAATCGCTGGAATAAGAAGGGCATTGGTTTACCGGGTATTGATAGCCTTGTTGTACTTGAGGAGCTCCCATGTGAGATGGCTGATAGTAAGCAGCATGAGCATTGAATGGTTGTGGGCTTTGCATAGGCATCGCCTGGTTCATGTTAGGAGTACCGGGGATTGAATTCGAAAGGGCTGGGCTCCGAGCGGCTTGGTGTGGGGAGTTTTGGTACTGCGGGCGACCTTGGTTTTGGAAAGCAGGCATGCCACCACGTCCGCCATTTTGGTTGTTTCTGAATTGTTGCGGGTTTGGTGGAGGGAAACCAGTATGACCTGTATATTGTTGGTTGAATCCACCACGACCACGTCCACCACCTTGTTGGTAGCCACCACGTCCAGCTCCTGGGCCTTGATTGTTGTCACTTTGTGCCGAATGCGATGATTCACGACGAAGGTGACCGCCTGCTTGACTGTTAGGTGCCAAAGGTCCTTGGGAGGCTGCTTGTCGCATGTGTCGCTACAGAGAAAGCAAATTAGTAAATGTGCCATGAACCTGTGAGGAATAATACTTACATCACCGTCGTTGCCTAAACTACCAAAAGTCATGTTTCCTTGTTGAGAAATTCCAGATGGGGGTCTTCCACCACTTGCAGTTGGTTGAGGAATAGGAGATGGCGAGGTTGCTGGCGAAATTACTCTTGGGTTGTTTCCTGGAATTGGAATTGGTTCCGAGGCGGGTTGAGAGATTTGTGGGATGCTGTGAGAAGCGGCAGGAGAATCCATCAATGCTCCAAATCGAATACCACCTCTTGAACCACCGACTGGACCTCCGTTGGGAACGTAACCTGCAGGACCGTTTGCGCTAATTGTAACCGAACTCTTACGGCTGTGGTCAGTCGAACCACCATTAACTGCAGCATTGCTATGGGCGATAGCAGGTGCAGAAACTGCCGGTACAGCTGGAGGAATCGAAGCTCTACCGTTTACCGGCGAGATAGAGGATGATTTTCCATGTTGCTGTACCGGCGCAGAACCTCCGACAGCCACGGCGGGGGATGGAGTCGAGGAGCTCGTCGCAATAGGTGGCGACGAGACTGCCTTCTTTGCGGTAGAAGCGTACGACTGGGTCGACTGCGACGCGCTAGTGGTGTTTGAGGCCTGGCTTTGGTTTTGAGATTGTTGAGGAACGGAAGTCATAGGGTGAACTGTTTGTCGAAGGTGACCTCGTATGTTTTCGTGAGAAGGGATTGTAATTAAATTGTATGACGTTATCGCGATAGGTGTGGATGACGGGTAGGATGCCTTCGCAGATGGTCGAAATTGAATTAGAATCGAAATCTATTAACAAGAAAAAGAATCTTCTTGAATTAATCCGATTGAAAAAGGGTGAGTGGAGAGAGGATTTGTGGTTATGTTTCTTCCTGAGTGGGCAGAAATTAATCGCTCTCAAAAAAAAGTGCGAATATCTGGAGATTCGCCCTCTCTTTTCGTGTGGGTGAATGGATGGGAGAATTTGTATTCGTTACAGTTTGAATAACTATAACTGTACAATTCTGGTGAAAGGTCGATACTTTATGGGGAAAGGTATCGAGGAGACTATTCCTGCTGCAGTCGTTCTTCTACAGAATAGAAGATGTGCTGCTGGGATAGTATTTTTTTTAATTTGGGAGGTATTTTCAAGTTGTCTTGAAATTGTTGGTGGTGGTAGAAAAAATGTTTCGAGAGAAATCCTGATAAATTGATATCTTCGATGGTGGCTCGGCTAGTTTGGAAATGCTTAACTTTTTTTTCTAGTACGTCTGGGGGCACTAGGAAAATGTGAATGTGTGTATTGACACCTTGGATATAAGGCTGTTGCAAATATTGCAAATAGTATGAGGAAAACTAAATTAAGTACTGGAATATAGACAAATATATATAGACAAATATATATAATATCTACGGTGTATAATATCTACTAGGTACTAGGTAGGCACCCAGGGACTGTTCCCTCATGGAAAATAAAAACGAATGATGCTTTTGCCTCGAGAGGTTTGCTACGGCTTTGTTTGTACGGATGAATTCTGACAGTACACAGGTGAAGTGGTGAAGTGAAATTGGGTGTACATTGTAGGCCTAGCCAACAGAATTTCCCATTTCGACTAGGAAGTGGGCGATGGAAGGAAGTATCTACTATCTACCTAGTCTTGACTGGAGGAATTCGTTGGTGGTTTTCTGTGAATCCTTGATAGAAGTATATATGCTACCTAATACTCAGTAGTACTCTTATATTCCTCTTAACAAAGTATAATATCTAATACTCAGCGGTATTCTTACATGCTTCTTAACACAGTATAAAGGCTGGTTGAGGTAGACATACATTATGATTGTACTGATCTCTACAATGAAAGTTCAACATTATGTTAAAGAAGATTTGGAAGACAATGGGAAGTGGAAATATGTCCCTTCATTTCAATTGGCTGATGAATCGATTATACTGGGTAAAAGGTAGACTTGGTTGGCTCTGATTTGTACGTATGGTTTGTCTCTTTATGGAAGGAACCTTGGAATCATTCGAACATTTCTCATCTGTGAAGAAATCTCGGAAATATATCAACGATTCTACGAGTATGGAAGCTGGAGAATATTGGAAACTATTCATCCATTTGAAAGCAATATCTGCAATAGCTACCTAGTACTTCGACTACTATTCTTTCATCGATGCCTCTGGTATGTTTGCTTGAAGAATCAATTGAATGACGCTCCGCTGGCCCTCCGGGGGCAGACTGGCTAGATACGTGAAGAGGAAATACTTTTATATCTTCAACATTTCGAGCGCAGCGAGCTATGGGGGTTTGGGGGCTTGCCCCCATGATATACCCAATTTCATAACTAGCTTCCAAAATGTGACTTTTTTTTGATCTAATCAACTTTTTACTAAATTTTATATGAAAATAATTTAATTGCTTTCAATTCAATTAATATAACTTTAAATTGAAAAAACTCTATATAGAAATATAGATCTCAATTAATAGAATTAAGAAATGAAATATAAATAATTTCGATTCAAAATTTGTTGAATTGAAAATAGTTGAATGAAAATTTAATTTTTGAAAATTCAAAAGTTTAAAAACTATATAAAAAATCATTATTTTATTCAATTATTTTTAATTTAATAA